>PVIR01000943.1:0-38251 GCA_004026965.1 Petromus typicus
ACAATCCTCCTGCCTCTGCCTCCCGAGTGCTGGGATTACAGGCGTGAGCCACCACGCCCGGCACTGTGGTGTGTGGTACTGGTTGCTGCTGGGTGTGGGTCTCCACACCCAGTATTGTTATGTGGTTACCGGGAATCGAACCCGGGCCCTTGCGCTTGCAAGACAGGCGCCGGAACCACTGAGCTAACTCCCCGGCCCAAGAATGACTGGTTTTGAATGTCTTCCTCTGACCATCCATCCAATGAACATGTCTAGACTCTAGCTGGTAAAATACGTGAGATCTGATCATTACATTTCTTTCTTTCTAGTTACGACCAGCGAGGAATATATCTGTTAGTTGGAACATCCGACGGACACATCTTTGTTGTCAGTGCCAAACCCAGCGCTCTGTTTCGGATTCTTGGATTCACAGGTATGACAGAGATCGATTATGTCTCACTATTAGTTTCACAAGACGCTGAGTTTCAGTGAGTGTATTTTGGTCGTGTCCGTCCCCCTCGTGCTCTCCCTTATGCCTTCTTGTCCAGCACTAGTCTCCCACTGTCACAGCATTTTAAGCATTCCGCATGGCAGGGAGGACGCACAGTGTCCATCTCTGGTTTACTGTACTCAACACCGTAATCTCCAGTTCCATTTTCCTGCAAATGGCAAAATTCTATTCTTCATGGCTGGATAACACTCCATTATACCTATGTATCACATCTAAAGAAATTCGTCTTGTTTTATTTGTTCTGTTTTGTTGTTTGGTTTTTTTTGAGGCAAGGTGTCGCTATGTAGTTCAGGCTGGCCTTGAACTCACTATGTAGCTGAGGCTGGCTTTGAACTTGGAGTGATCGTCCTGCCTCAGCCTCCAAGTGCTGGGATTAGAGGCGTCTGACTGAGCTTTGGGGGCTGAAGAATAGGATAAACTTGATAAGCTCTGTAAGTCTGAAGTCAGTACATTCTTCCCTGGGGTAGTTAGCTGCAGTTAGAAATGGAGATACATAGTTTTGCACTGAGGGTGGAATCTGGACTGAAAAGCCATGGGCGCTGCTCAGATCGAGGCACAGGAAGGGGAGGTAGAGACAAACTGGCGGCCGAGACATGGCCCAGTGTGGAAGGCTTGCCTAGGACCCCGAGTTCGGTCCCAGCACGCACACGCACACGTGCACGCGCACGCACACAGGCAAACTGAAAAGCCTGCTGCAGCCAGGTAGATCCCCTCGGCGTGGACGCGGGCGGGAGTCTCCCAGGGAGAGCGGGATGAGGGAGGAGGTGACCCGCGGCAGAGGTCAGAGGGAGTCCAGGGAGAGAAAGGAAGTCAGGAAGGGACAGGCACTCAGAAGGGCCGGGTCTGGAGGGTCCAGAGGATGGGCCCTGTGCAGTCCAAGAGCTGCCTGGAGGAGGGAGGGCTCAGAGCCCCACATGGGACCCGAGGTCAGTTCTTGTGTCAGTGTCAGGAAGCAAAGCGGGGAAGGTGTAAGTCTGACAGGCAGAGAGGGTGAGGCCACGGAGAGCAGTGGAATGGAAGCCGACCCAGGTGGGAAAGGCTCTGGGCCAGACCGAGCTGGTCCACACATCTAGTCAGAAGAAATCCACTAGTTCATCAGCGCATTTGTGTCATAGCGAGCCACACGCTTGTAATGCCAGCACTCTGGGAGGCTGAGGCAGAAGAGCTGCAAGTCTGAAGCGCAGCCTGGGCTGTTGAGCAACCTAGTGAGACTCTGTCTCAAAATAAAAACCAAAACGGACTGGGAATACAGCTCATTGTAAAGGTGCTGGGTTTAATCCTCTGTACCAGAAAAACAAGGCCCTGTTACTTATGTTCAAAGGTCGCTTTACACTTGAATATCAGTAACATTTGGTCTAGAGGTGGAGTGAAGGGAGGTCGACATGTGATGCTGGGACTGGGACAGCGGAGGGCGCTCTGGGGCTCACCAGTGACCACGGCCGTGGATTCCATTTGCTCTCAGAGGTGAGGAAGGACATTCTCCAAATATCCACCGAGTCTCCCTGGGAAGCAAAATCAGTGAGAGTGCTGGTGCTTTCCTCGCGTTCAGAAGCAGAAAGAAGCAGGCTGGAGGTGTTCACTGTGCCCGAAGTGCTGCCACAGGGTAAGGGACCGGGAGCCCCTGCCCTGCTGCTCTGGCCCGGTTAAGTCGTGGCTATAAGTTTCTTTCCTGTCCTGTTTTTGTTTGCTGGGGGGGGGGGGGGGGGGTTGTCTAGCAGCAGCTCTCTTATTGTTAGAAAAATGTGAAGTTTCACACACTCTTAGTTTGTGAAGAGGTAAGATGTCTTCTCGGACGTCTTTACAGAGTGGCCCAGACCTGCTTGTCGAGCAGTTGGAAGTGCAGACTTTCCACTCAGCCTTGTCACTCACAAATCCCCTTTGTTATTCAGTAAAGAGAAGTGGGACCAGCTGACACTTGTCACATTTCTATGTACTCTTATGACACCTCTGGTTTTATAGCCTTAAACATACGTAGTAAAATTCAGATAATTTACAGTGCAGTCACCTGTGCTAATAAAGTTGTAAAGAAAGCCTAAAGATATCAAAACAAGCACTCTGTTTTAGATGACAAATGTATCTGGGTAGTGATTTTATGAGTATGTAGTTAGAAGGTATCAGAAAAACTCAGTCTTTTTATGTCTTTAATAATCTCATACCATAATATGTTTATTTAAATATTTCTTTAAGTTCATTGACAATGTTAGCCATGATCTACAGAAGATATTTTACTTGCTATCAATCATAAAGATTTCTAGTAGAGATAAGTAATTTTAAAATCATTCCTGTCACCAAATAGCCTTTGCAATATTAATCAACATTGGAATCTTTGTTTGCTTTTCATAATTGTCCATAATGATTAAAAAATAAACTCAGTCTATGCAAGTGATCTCTTTTCTTTCCCAAATACTGGGCTTTCCACAGCCATTGCTGACAAGAGAGGGCGCCTGCAAGACGAGCTCATCCAGAAGCACCACTATGAGACGGAGCAGGCACTGTCTTCCGCGGTCTTGGACTTGGAAAGTCGCCATATATATGGGTTCTGCAGCCACATGCCATACATCTGCAGCTACCGTCTTCCAGAAAAGGTACGCCAAGACATAAGCATGCTGTCCTTCACCCTAGCAATCAGGTTGCCGTGTGTAACCGGACGCGGTCCTCTTGACTGCTTTAACAGAAGTTGTTAGCATTTGGTTTCACTGTTTTATAGTACTGTTACTTGTTAATCCATCTCTAGGTATGCTTGAGCAACCTCACTCTTGAGCCACCTTTGTGCCCCACACATCAATCACACTGATCTGAGAAACACACAGTTGGCACAGTATTAGTCTAATACCCAAAACAAGCTACCATTAGAAAATCTGCTGCCTAGAGGCCAAGGACCAAAGAGTTTCAGTGTAACTTCGCACATGAGCCCTAAGCAAGATTGCACAAAGTATTAAATTACCTCTCCGCTCGTGGAGCACATCCAGCACGTGCTGGCTGAGTGAGTCCTGCTCCCTGTCCTTCCTCCCTTGGGCCACAAGTGGGGTACTGACCTGCCTGTCTTTTCAGATTCCTCAGCCAAAGCCATTTGCTTCCAGAGAACCAGTATTAGGCCTTGAAATTGGAAAAGGATAGCAGTAGTTCATGGCAGCTTTCTAGGACAGCGTAGTGGAAGATGTGGGCTTTCAAGAATAAGTCAGATTTGGACATCGAGAGGGTGTGTGGAGTCTGCTGATACAGGCGTGGCAGGACTGGAGATAGGGCAAAGAAGGGCCTTTCAGAAAAGTGAGGGGCAGATACAGAGTAAGAATATTGACTGTTTGGACTCCGGCAGGACAGTTATGAAAACGGTAAAAATGAAGGTCGTAAATGTACGTTGGTATCTCTGATGGGATGTTAGAATATAAAGAAGACTTTCCTTCGTTGGCAGAAACCAACTCACTTATACAGAGATTCAACACGTGGCACATACACAGCTGTTGGCACTGTCTAGGGCTGGCCTGTTTCCGAGGACTGCCTTCGTGGGCTTGAATCCAACCATACATGCAATGCTCGCCTGCAAACCCAACGCCACTCCTCACCTGAGCGTTCTGTAATCAGGTCCTTTCCTCTGCTCAGCAGGTACACAACAGCGTTTGCATTCTTAGACCACATCAAAAAATGCAGAGCAAACACTGTGGACCTGGGACGGTCCATCTGTCTTCACACGGGTCGTGGCTCATCACCATCGCTAAATGTGGAATCCTGTGTATCCGAGATATTTACACTTTGGTAAATTTCTTTTCTAAAGAGGGTTCGGGGTGTGTATTTGGTTTTAGATAAGGAAGCCCTTAGATGATGAATCAGAGCTTGGGCTAACATGCTGTCTGAAGAGATGGGCCGGCATGGTCCAGCCGGGGACCCCAATTATCTGTGGATTGCAGGGGACCCACATGGGTGACCGGAGAGCCCACCGTGGGTCTGGGAGCCCGGGTGAGAGTCACTGCCCTAACTTAGGAAGGTAATCCCACCTCCTGGGGAGAAGCCTCTACTGTCACTTTCTCAGAGGTCTGAGGACAGTGGGAACAGGAAGGTGGTGGCGCTCCGCGTCGGCAGTGGGGGGCACAGGCGCCTTTTGCAGTTCCAGCTCCTGCACGGATGGGGTTCTGGTCAGGGTGGCCCGGGCACAGAGCCGTCTGCCATGTGCTCGCCGGGGAGTGCACCAGGCTTTCAAACTCTCACCTGAGCGCCCGGGACGCGGTGACACTCGGTGAGTTTCTGAGATGCGGAAGAGGCTGGAACCCAGGCTGGACTCACACGGCGCCCGGCCCCGCGCTGTATCTCAGATCTCATCCCGCTGGTCCAAGTTTCTTCCATCAGGGTCCAGCAAAGGGACAAAACCATCGGTGATTACAAGAAGGCTGAACAGATTAGAACAGGTTCCGATTCACGGGCCAAGGGCTCCGTTCCACGCCAGGATGGGCGTCCTGCCTGCTTGTCTAGTTGGTGTGTGAGTTCCTGGGGGATGCTTGTCTTCACAGTGCCCATCCCCCCATTGTACAAAACCCTGTCCACACGGTACAAAGTAGTGCGAGAACACCAGCCCGGAAGGAGGTTCCAAGTGGGATTTAAACGCTGTGCTTTCCCCAGAGCTGCTGCCCCTCCAGCTAACGTCTATGAGCACGTAGAGAAGATTTACCCCCAAGCAGACGTGCACACAGCCTGCTACAAAAGCCATGTGTAGAGCTGCATTTGTAACTTCTCCTTTTTGTCACTAAAATTCTTAAGGAAACATTTGCTCAGTGTCGGAGCCACTCCTACCAGGGCCACGGCATTCAGAGCGTGAGGATCTCGATGGATGGACAGAGCATCCTGGTGAATGGGAAGGACGATGGTGCCCTGGTCTTCCTCAAATGGAAGTACGTGCAGCGCACAGTAAGCAGCCCGGGTGTGGTGGTCTAGAACAGCCTAAGTGCGGCAGGGTGAATACTCCTGCCGGCCGGCCGCTGCTGTTGAAAAGACGGTGTGCTGTGCTCACTGTCTCCCAGAGAAGAGCCGCACCACCCTCGGGGGCCGCGAGGGAGGCGGCGAGCCGGACGGGTGGCTGGCAAGCGCAGAAGTGCGTGCAAGTGCCATGGTTTCCAAAACGAGGCTTGACCCCTTGGGTTGGGCTAGTCCGAACAATATCAGCAGGTTCAGGGCACAGGGGCTGAGAGGTCCCCTCCGGCCCCCAGATGGCTGGAACATGGTCTCCAGACTTAAAGACCACCGGGCTGGGGGGAAGGTTATTGCCAAGTCTGGGACCGGGGTGGATCTGGAAGGAATGGTCCCCAGGATCAACGACGTCCCAGATGTCAAAGCCTCGAAGTAGGTAACAAAAAGTCTAGTCGTTATATGTGGGGACGAGCAGTCCTGAGCCCCAGCCTCTGCAAGAGGAGGGTGGGGACTGAGGACAATGTTGAGCCTCTGATGACCCCACACACTGTGTTTATTCCCAGAAAGGTGACCCAAGTAGGTAGGCGTGTATATACATATGTACACATGCGTGCAGACAATTACCTACCGGATATCACTTAGATGATATTTAGTTTGGATTGTTGCTACCCAAATGTACTGATGGTGACCCACAGAAAAGAAAGCACATAGGTGACCCAAAAGAGACAGCCTGGACCTTAAAAGTCCTGTGGTTTTATCTGCTAATGGACATCAATATAATTCATTTCAACAAAAAAATATTTTCCAATACCTCCTGTGATTAAAATGGTAACAAAACATAGCCTCCCTTGGGACCCTTGTGAAAATGTTAAATATTGTAGAGAGTGTACATTGTAACAGTTTTGGTAGCCACGTACTTCAGAGACTCTTTGGAGAGCTATACCATCATTCCCGCTTATTCGGGATCCTGAGTAAGTCTAAGCTTGTATCTTACTTATTAATAAGTCCCCACATCCCGGGTAGTCAGTGAACAAGTAGCATCTCAGGCAACAACAAACAGCTCTAGAGTGAGAGCTTCGCATCCAGACAGAAAGATGGACCGTCCACTAGTTAGTGCCTGAAATCCGACGCCGACCACAGCCGGTTTGAGACCTGGGTCTGGGCTGTATGCGCCTGTGGCCTTGGGCACATGACAGCCCTGTAAATCACGTAGAGCAGTGTCACTGTCACTGCGCAGGCTGTGTCACAGGTGCCTCTCTTGGGCCCGCCCTGCTTTTCTGCATCAGGAGGTGTGCAAGGGGAGCCAGGAATGTGTCCCCCGCACGTCTGAGGTTGGAGGTGCCCTGGGCAGGCTGAGGGCCAGGAGGGACAGGTGACGTGCGCCTGCAAGCCGTGCAGTGCCGGGATCCCGGAGGCCTTGGCCAGGGCCGCGGGGGGCCGTGCTCCCCGCAGAGACGCAGGCCTGGGTCGGGCGCCCGAGGAAGGGTTCTCCTGTAGGAAGCAGAACTTCAGGGCTCCGTGGAGAACGGTGCACCTCTCTCTCCACGTAGAAGTGATTCGGTATTGGAAGCAAAACTGCTCAATTGATTTTGTGAAAACAATGTGACTTTGTAACCTGTGTTTTACTTTCAATGAATATAGGCGGCTTATTGGACACTTCATCAGTGAAATTACTGAGTATTTCCAGGAACTGTCCTTATACCTGAACCGCAAAATGGAAGAAGAAAATGATCACTTAACTGAAATCAAACTTGCCTCAGAATTGGAACCAGAGGCTGAGCAGACAGTTGAGTTGGGATATGCCTTGCTTTTGGTTTCTATTTCCTTTGAGCACATATTTAATAGTATTTCTCTTTATCCAAGTATCCTATGATTTTTAAATAGCATGTAAACCACACCTGAATAAAAATATTCAGTCTTTCTCCAAATTGGCACAAATATTACATCTAACTGAAACCATAATACAGTATCTGGATGTGTCTGGAAAAAAATTTTCTACCAGTACTGGTCCTCGGTCAAGCTGATCCCTCTGTCCTTTCACACCACCTATCACTTAGCAAGTATCTGGCTAGAGAACAACATCCATTCATTCTGTCAACAGATACTGAGCTCTTCCCCACAGAGCAATAGGCCATGGAGAAACAGCCGTAAACAAGAAAGTCTTGTGGGGTCTCTTCTGATCAGAGGCTGGCATTGCAGAGATGGATAAATGGGCAGAATAAATAAAGAACAGTTAGCTAGTTGCAACTTCTACTTGGTGAATAAAAATAGGTTCATGTGACAGTGTTTGCCTAGATAGCATCCATTCAAGTTGAGCTCTGGATGAGAAGGTTACCGCCCAGCAAAGAGACGGGAGCTGGAGGCCAGGAACTCAGGGCAGCTCAGCAGAGCTGGCTAGGATGGGTGAGGAGCACAGTAGCTCTGCTTTGCTGAAGCCAGTGAAGGGGAAGCAGTGGGAGGTGGGGTCTTTGAAGTGGGAGGAGCTAGGGGAGGGAAGAGGCGGGGAAAGCTAGGTAATTAGGTCGGAGTTCGGATTTCACCTTGGAGAGTTATGAGCAGAGGATTAACCAGACCTCAGTCACAGTTTTGAAATGATGACTTGGTGCTCTACGGAGAACGATTCCTGGAGGGGCAGAGTGGCAGAGGCCTAGGTGGCCACACGGGATGGAAAGAGCTGGGAACGGCAGGACTGACACACTCTGCTTCGGGCCTGATAGGAGAGTTACCAGAACTCAGCAATGGGCTGGACTTCCAGGGAGAGAAAGGGAAAGGACTCAAGGCAACTCCTCGATTCCTTTTCTCAAACAGCTGTGTAGGAGGCTGGACTGTTCGCTGGACTGGGCCAATGACAGCGGGAGGAGCAGCTGTAGGGAGAGAGAAGCGAGTCTGAGTTAGAGCGGCCCTGAGCTCCTAAAGCCCGTTTGATACTGAGGAGATGTCCCTTGGGCCGTTGGATCAGCGAGGCTTGACCTCGGGGGAGAGGCCAGGACTGGACGTACTGGGGAATCAGAGGTTGTGGATGGAAGCTAGAGCGCAAAGCCAGTCAAGGTCATGAGGAAGGAAAGGTGAGAAGAGAAGAGCCCGGGAGAGAGCCGCATGGGGCAGCAGGTTCTGGGGAGCTGCGGAACGGACAGGAAAGCAGGAAAAGGAGGGTGACCCTCCTGCGGCTGCGACCTCCCACAGTCCTCTGAGACATTTTGCTGTGAAGAAGAACGTAGACGTGGTGTGATGTGGCGATGGGTGTGACAGTCAGGAGCAGTTTTCCCAAGATACTCACGGGCGGTTTGGATGCCCCTGGGGAAGGCCCCGAGGGGAGAATGGCTGACCCAGAGGAAGACGGGAAAAGTTTCAGACCTCAGAGGGAAGAAAAGATTAAGGTCCTAAGCACCGATGGCAGGTGACCTTGGTAGGTGGGGACAGTGAGCCTGGTGTGACGCGAGGAAAGTGTGGCCGCATCGTCACTGCTGCTTTCTCAGCGACTTTCCAAGTCACTTGCAAAGTGTGGCGGTTCTACAAGGTGTTGCTAAGGTGCAATTTCATACACACTTTATTGGTCTGTGAAACTTTGCTATTTCTGTGATAAGAACAGGCTAGTAGGAATTAAGTAAATAAAGTGCTGCACCCTGTGTAGGCAAATATCTAGTATTTTTAAAATGCAGCAAATCCGAAGAGATTCAATGCAGTTATATGAAGTAAGGTGGTGCATTTTTAACTTATGAAATGTTTGTCTTCTTCTAAAATGTGTCAGAAAAAGATAAGCATTGACTCATCACAAGAGGACTTGGTCATCGCTGACAGTGAGAAGGAAATTCCCTGGATACAGCAAAAAAGCCAAGAGGTATTTATCAAACACGGGTGGGTCTGAAGTGGCGTGCTCTGATGTGCCAAGTAGATTAAGTTCCTGTGCAAACCGAGTGGAAAGTTAGAAGACTGAGCTAGACGCTCCCTGCCGGGCCGGGTGTGACTTTCCTGAAACTGAACAAACACCCTCCACAGGGGCCAGGCTTTGGGAGTCAGGCAGATGAGCGGCGGGGGCCATGGTTAGGCTACCGTGAGATCCCTCCAAAGTGGCCGGGTGACTCGGCACCGGTCCCCCGTGCTGCAGTGGGCTTGAGCGGTGTTTGTCTAAAAGCAAAGGGTTCAGGGGAGCAGAAGGGACGCTGTGGCCTCAGACACCACCGAGTGTCCCGGCTGCAGGCTGCAGGCAGTTGCATGAGTCAGACCTCTGTGTCCCTTCCCTTGACTCCCAATCAAAGACTACATTTTCCCCTTGTCGATTTTTTATCGCTCACTCTCGCACTACTTCATTTCTTTCCTTGTCCTGGCTGTGTCGTGGACTTGAGTTGTAAGTTGCTGCAGGGCCACTTCCCTGCAGAGTCAGATGCAGGCCCGGCCTGGCAGCGGTGTAGTTTCACATTCGCTGTGTCACTGGCCTTTGGGGGTGCTCATTACGTCTGGAGAAGTGCACTCGCCGTGTCTGCCCCAGTGTTTGTCGTCGTCGGTCTCCTGCCATTTCTCTTGCTTTGGTAACTGTCACGCTCACTCCATTTCAGGCCATCAAAAATGAAGTTAAGCTGTTTTCCAAGAAAAGGAAAGCGATAAAAAATGGAATCAAAGACCTTGCTAGAACTGTAAGTCTTGTGGCTTCATACGCTAATGTATTCGACTGTCAGACTGAAATTACATTCTGGACTTTATCCCGTCCAGCGTGAGGAGCCCTGCCCCTTTCCCACTGTCTGTGAGCTGAGGTTTGACAGGGTCAGATTTTGCCGTATCACATTCCATATAAACAGTGGGTTTTTTTCTCGGTCTTTCTTAACCACCCTGCCTCATATAGTATTTTAATGATTATATTTTATCAAAGTTATACATTTTCATTTTATAAATACCAGGCACTCCTTTTAGAGAGACAACCTGTTTGACTAAAGACCTGTTCCTCTTTGAACATTGCTGTTACTGGCTTTTGGGTCTCAGAGAACTTCTGTCCAGTTCTTGGTATCCTAAACAAAGACGTGGACAAGACCCATGGAAAAGGTAGTGAGAATTTACGTCTATGGACGGTAGAAAAGAACTGTGCTCTGCAGGGTGAGAGTGGGCCGGAGAGGAGACGCCTCAGGACCCCCATCCCCAGCTTCCTCTTGCAGGGTCCTGACCGGCGGGGCCTCTGCAGCGCCCGGGGCTCCAGTCACCGCTCTGACCCTGTCCCTCAGACCTCGGGACATGGCAGCTGCCCTCAGATGCCAGCCCAGCACACTTGGCATGCTTGCTGACTTTCGCTACCCTGCCAATTTTTTCAAAAACTCCTCTCTTCAATTTTTCCATTTGAGTTCGTCATTTGTTTACTACCACAGCCCTAGAAGATTTTTCTTTTTTTATGTGTTAGACACTGGAGAGCACTCAAAGTAGGAAAATTTTATATTTCAGTTCAAGAAAATGTCCTTGAATTTTGCGTTGGTCATTTCCTTCCATTTAAAAAAATTTTTCCTGATTACTGATCAGGTTCCGCACTTTCAAATAACTCTGAAGAATAGTTGCATTTCTTCTGTGAATTCTCTGTGCATATCCTTTGCCAATGCTGGTATTAGGTTGTCTTTTCTTCTAGATTGCAGGCGTTCTTGGTCTTTATTTTAAATCTGTATTTATTTTATGACAACTGCTCTGTGGTAACAGCCTCCATAGGCATGCCGCGCAGGGGGGAAGTGTATCTCATTCAGCTGGTGAGCGGCTGCTCTGCTCCGCAGTGACACTCAGAGCCCGGGGCTGCTGGAGACCCGCCGTCCTCAGCCCGCGCTTCTGGTGGCCGAGCTTGGTCCCAGGCCAGTAGTGAAAAGAGAAACAGACTGGGGTGCACAGGGAGCAAACCCGGAAGTAGTTCTTACTGTTGGGTTGAACTATAGAAAATTGCTATTTTATGTAGCTTAACCTACAGATATTTTCTCCAAAAATATACAGTTCAACCTGAAAAAAATGTTTCTGTTTGGTCTCAACTTTATCCACTGTGCCCTTTTGAGTGCAAAATTCTAAAATTATGCAGGTACATTGATCATTTTCTGTATAGCTTTTAATTTTTGTGTCTGACTTTAAAAGCTCTTTCAAAAGTCGGGGGCAGTGGCACATAGTCCCAGCTACCCAGGGGGCTGAGGCAGGAAGATTCCTTAAGCCCAAGAGTTTGAGGTCAGCCTGGGAAACACAGTAAGGCATTGTCTAAAACGCAAAACAAGAAGCCTTCCAAAGTCTCACATGTTTTCTGCTGCCACTGCTTTAGTAACTGCAGTAATTTATTTTGGCAGATGAGGTGAGGCACAGATCTAACCTGGTTTTTCAAATTTTCTGACTGAACACACCCACTTTGCCTCCTGATTCGCAGCGCCTCCCTTCCAACCCAGCATTCCCAGGTGTACGGGGTTGCTTCCAATCTCCCTTCTGGGTTTGAACACTAATTTTTCCTGAATTAACATCAAACCTTTTAATAGCTTTATGTTTTTGTCTATTGAGAATAATTCTTCCTTTGTTACCTTTTTCAAAAAATTTTTGACTAGGGGTGGGGATGTAGCACAGTGGCACCATACTTACCTAATCAACTCAAGGTCCTGAGTTCAATCCCTGGTACCGCAAAAAATAAAGTAAAATAAATAAATAAATTTGACTTTTCAACACATTTATTTTTCTGTTTGAATTTTAAATTAAGCTTGAGGTAAGCTAAGGTATTTTTGATGATTTTTTTTATTGCATGAATGAGTTTAAATTTTTTTTTTTTTTTTTGGTTTTTTGAGACAGGGTCTCGCTTTGTGGTTCAGGCTGGCCCTGAGCTCAGCCTCAAACTCACATCACAATCCTCCTGCCTCTGCCTCCCGAGTGCTGGGATGACCGGCGTGAGCCACCACGCCCGGCACTGTGGTATGTGGTACTGGTTGCTGCTGGGTGTGAGTCTCCACACCCAGTATTGTATGTGGTTACCGGGGAATCGAACCCGGGCCCTTGCGCTTGCAAGACAGGCGCCGGAACCACTGAGCTAACTCCCCGGCCCGAGTTTAAATTTTTAAAGACCAAACCTTGCAAGTTCGATAACCCCAGGAACCCTATAATCACGACCCAGTAGTACATTTAGATCAAGGACTAAATCAAGGAGTCTGTTTCCCGTTGATTGTTGCCTAAAGAATCTAAGAAAATTATTGTTTAGAGTTTAGTTTATTTGTTATTGTCCTTTCTTATTTCAAAATTCAGGTTGTGAACATGATGCAAGAGAATGAACAGGTGGATAACATTGCGAAGTTAGACCAACAGGAGTTCTGCCTGGACCTTGAGGAGCTGGAGAAGCTTCACGATCAGTGTGGAGAGGAGGTGGCGAAAGTACGGAACCTGTCATTTACACCCTGGAGTCACAGTGAGAGACCGAGACCCTCGGGAAGAGAACGCCGCGGTGTTAGCCCCCCGCGGTTTGCCTCTCCTGAGCTCTGGATTTGAGGAGCTACCAGGGCTCACAGGGACCAGCAGGACAGTGCTGGCAGGTGCACACCGGCGGGGGACGGCACCAGCCCCTCAGGTTCCCAGTCCCAGACCAGACCAGACCAGAGCCAGCTTGTGTGGGGCTGGACGCGGGCTGGGCACTGGGCCTGGAGGAGATGAGCACGAGCCTCCGCAGTGGACAGAGAGCTGAGTGGGCCTGAGTCCTGCCAGCACTGCAGCTGACGGCAGGAGCAGCTGCCTCTGCCTCAAGCTTAACAGGCCAGAGGCAAGAAGTTAACAAAGTCATTTGATCAGACAGTAAAGTTCATAAACATTAAAAAATAATGCGAGCGTTTTAACCACTTACTAGTGTAATTATTTAAATGCAAGATGACCAAAAATTGCATATTTTTCATTAATTTTATAAGATGAAATAGCAGGAAATATAAAAATGGCAAATTATCAAATTTACTCAGTACAAGACTCGACTGGTTGAAACGACACTGCCCAGGTGACACCCAGGGTGGTCAGTACGTAGACAAAAGGTGCTGCGACCCTTGGGGTGAGCTGCTCCGTGACTGGAATCCGAGAGACACTGTTCTCAGCTAGTTTCCTAACAATCCTGCCAACAAAGCAAAACGCAGAAAGAGTTTCTGGACAGAACTCTAAGGACTGTTGAGTTTCACTTTGGGGCCAGGTCTTTGGGCAAGCTGTTCACTGAGAATACTTCATTATTTACATGTTATGTGACAGAGGCAGGTATAACTACCTGAAGTAACATGTATGTTTCTAAATGGAAAAAGGCGATCGGACCCTGAGGCGGGGGCCATTCCTTCTCTCTTACTGTGGACATGAATATCGGGTTCAGGACAGCAGTTTCCCAGGTAGTGTTCACAAAGGGCCCTTCACATGTGTCGGCAAGAACTAAGCCAGGACTTAGGTGTCTGGAGTTTCCCGTAAAAGTAAGGGTGTCGAACTTCCCTGATAAAACCAGGAGACCTGGCGCCACAGTTTCTCTGCCCAGATGTGCTAGTCTCCGCCCCCAGACTGGCCGTCCTCGTCCTCATAGTCCCCTTGCTCCCGGGTGCCTAGTCCCACATCCGTGAGGGCAGTCAGCCTTCCCGGCAGGAGTCAGAGCTCCAGGACTTCACTCCCATCTCCTGCTGCGTCTATGCTGTGACTAGCAACCGTGAGATGAGTTTTCCTAAGAGGCCATGTTTGTATTTTTATCTTTGCCCTTCATGTCTGACCTTGAAGATAAGGAAGGATGTGGAGATGCATAACCTCAGCAAGAGATATTTGGCCAACATCATCAAAGAAGAATGCTGGAATTCCATGGCTGTGAAAGGTCGGGCCCTGAAGGTAACAGATGAGTCTTAAATACCAAATCTTAGCTGATGAGATTTGAAAGACTCACGGCATAAAACAAAGAAAATGAAACATTTTAAGGAAAATCCACATAAGCACTCAAAGTGTACCGTGTTTCTTTCTGGACCAAATTCCATCCAGAGATGTGAATTCTCTGAATTCACGCTGTGCTCCGCTAAGTCTCCTCCGCTGGCCTCAGTATCCTTTTCTTCTCTCCACGGAGACATTCTCAGCAAACAGGTCTTCACCCTTCTCTTCTCCAAAGCTACTTTACTCTTCTTTCCCCCAAACAAAAGGTAGACAACACCTGGTCTCCCTCTGCTGGGCTTCACATTTTCCTGGGAGCTGTTTTTATTTCAACACACACACACACACACACACACTCACACACGCACACACGCACACAATACACACACAGACACACATACACACACCTACAAACACACACAGACACATACACACACTCAAGCACACCTTTTTAGAGTGACTAAGTCTCAGTTCATGCCTGTATCTATCCAGAGCACCTTTCTACTCTCAAATATGCCACCCCCACCCCCACTGGGGGTCACCCACAGTTACATGTTTGGGTATTTCCAGGTGAGGCAAGTGTGGGATGGTCCCACTTCTGTGAGGTGTTCAGCAAACTCCCCGATCCCACCCCACCCTCTGGGAGTAACGGTCTGAAATGCGCCTGGACGCTTCCGTGTGTGGGGCAAAGGGCGGGCGGAAGTGCTCCAAATGTTCCCCTCAAGTGCAGTGGTACATGGAGTTCACAGCAGTAATAATGGCACCCACCACTGTCTATCCAGGGAGCCCACTGTCGGTTTCCTCCCTGGTGTAGTAACCCAAGGGTTGCATTTGTTCAGAGAGGACATCCCCATACACCCCGACACACCCACAGCTGTACTAAAATCGGACGCTCACCTCGCTTTCTTCCTCAAGTGCTTCCACATGCCCTATGTGGTTGAGAACTTCCCAATGAAAGCGCGCACGGCTGAAGAGCTGAAGGAATTGAAGACAGTTTTGCAGCAAAAGAAGATTGAAGCAGAGTGTCTTAAAGTACAGCTTTAAATGTGTAGTCTGTGGTGTGTGTGTGTGTGTGGGTGGGTGGGTGGGTGGGTGTGTGTGTATTTATGTGAGTTAATTTGTTTTAAGGTCTTATACAGATTAGAAGCATGGTGCAATCTAAGATACAGTTACATATTCTATATATTTGTTTTTATTTCCTACTAATTTGCAGGATAGATTGTAATGACTTTGGCCAAACTGTGAAACTGAGAATACTTAAATATTTACATTTTAAATGGATATATTGTTTTAGACTTTGCCCAAAGTCATTACAATATATCCTGTAATATAAGAGGAGCCAACTCTGAAGGGTAAACCGAGGCCGCTCTGTCCCGTCCAGCAGTGGCCGGCTCTTAGTCCTGAGGGGACACTTTTAAGAATGAGTCTTGGGATTTTGTTCATATGTTACTCAGAGATTTTTTGTTCCTATGCCCTTTGTATCTTACCTTAGTACTAGTTTTGTGTTTTAAGATAATTAACCAAAAAGAAAGCAGGATCTACATTCGTTTCATAAAATTATGGTTTCCCAAAAGCAATCCTAGATCGTTTTTTTTTTCTTAAAACTATCTGTCAAGCAGATGAAATAACACTCATCCTTTGGGATAGTATTTTTTGGCCAGAACTTTGCACCCACTCTTTTTCAAAAACATAACATAAAGGCATACCTAAATCTTCAACTATACTTTCTAGTCTCACTGAAGAAATTCCTTCATAAAATATTAGCAGAAGATACATGCTTAAGTATCAGAAAAGACTCAAAATATTTACAAGCAGGTGTCATCTTGACACAGAAATACAAATACTATGTACTATCAAGAGCCCTTTTTACTATTTTGATTTACCCACACTTTATCCATCTCTGAAGGTTTAATCTCTTCCGTGACACTTTAGGATCACTTTGAGTTGTGTTGTTGGCAAAACAGTTTAAGCTCTTAAACTTTTCAACCTCACTGTTGAAATAATTTAACTATAGCAAACAACTGTCCCTTGGAGGTCTCTCTGTTTCACATATCTTCCGTGTCCTGTCTTCCTATGTTTAGCTACGGAGGGAAATTATAGAGGATCAGTCTGCAGTCAACTTGGCAAAAAGCCACCTCGAGGAGGAGGATGAAGAGGAGGATGAAGAAAAGATAGTGATAAACACCAACCTGCCCAATTACTTGCTTGGTAGTCTGAGCCCTGACTTTGGGGTAGATACTTCTTTGCTGTCAAGCCAATTAGAACTCCATTCCAGAGAGGAGAAAATCAACCAGATTATCTTACTGAAAGTGAGTGAATTTCCTCCTTATCCTCAGCAATCTCTAAAACTCTCCCTAAAACGTCTTTCAAGCACTTCCACTGAAACCTCATGCCTTTTGGATGATGTCTGCAAAGCACACACGGAACATGCAGAGGATTCACTCTGCGCCCCTTAGTTAGAACTTGAAAACAAGCATTGTTGCATTCATTAGAACTGAATTCTGTGACAGTGAATTTTCTGAAGAACGTCCTATACCAGCCAACTCCATAAACCACTCTTCTGCTTAGATCTTTGGTCAGCTCAAAGGAAGTCCGTGCTTGTACCTGCTCAGTCACCCAGGCACCGCTTGACCTCCTATGAGGTCCAGCTGTTATTACTCATGTATCTGCCTAAGCCAGAGAAATTTCCTCCCAGACTTCCAGGGTCTGGCCCGAAGTGTGCATTACTTTGGCCCTGAGCTCCTACTCTGTACTATCCGCCTAACAGGTCAGTCTCAGAACACATCTGTGTGTAGCAGACCCGCTGAAGGCTTTCAAAGTACAGCGACTCAGCCTGTACACCACTTGAAATCTAAGTCTGGCTGTTTCTGCTCTTTAAAGTCTGTCAGCCTCGTCTGCAGGTGGAGTTCTGGCTCCCTGTCCTCACCCCCTCTCCTCCTTCAGTCCTTGAGATTTTGGCCAACTTGTTTACTTGTCTTTTGTTGCTTAGCTTCTGCAAACCTGTGGTCCAGAAGCTCAATTTCTGGCATCTTTATTAGGATGTTTTCCTACAAGGAGATAATTTCAGCGCAAGAGAGCTTCTGGTGCTAGATGTTAAGATCATTTTTCCAGCCTAGTGTGCAGAGCCTGAGCTCTGATGGCAACATGGGAGCAGCTTCAAGTCGAGCCACTGGCAAGCATGGAGGTGAACAGCTGAGACCGGCTGGCTACCTTGGCCCCTTCTGCTTGCAAATGACCTGACCCCAAGAAGAAAAATGTGTGTGTGGCGGTGCTTCTCGGCAAGGTCCTCCAGACACCTTCAAGTCCCTTCTTCCTCCCCTGGCAAAGTTCCCAAGAAAAACTACCTCCCAACTTCGACCTTCTTTAATGCTTTTTAAATATTTATGATGGGCTTTTTAGAAGATTCATAAAAAGAGCAAACTGCCCAGTGAGCATGGAAATGCCCCTCACCCACTCCCGCAGTCATCACACCTGCACCCTGACTCCCAGCTTCATTCGGGAGGGGATGACAGTGTAGTTACCCCGTGGCCTCGACCTGCCCTTGCTCGATGCCACTGTAGGCTACTGAAACAAGAAATGACTCAGTACAAACATGACTCCAGGAAGGTTAGTTTTTCTGCTTAAGAGTTAATTTCTGGACTGCCCTTAAAAGGAAGTGTAACAGAGAGAGCAGGCCACCAGCAAAGGCGTGTGTTTCAGGTAACCTGCTGCTATTTCAGGATATCATCTACAAGGTAAAAACTGCTTTCAACAATGAGTTTGATGCCGCCTACAAACAAAAGGAGTTTGAAGTTTCACGAGTGACGGAGAAAAATGTTAGAATTAGAGAGATTATTTCCGAACTCGACTTGGGAGAAGAAGTGTGGCAACCAGTATTTGAAGACTGTGAGAAGCCAGAGAGGACCCTTGTCGTGGGAAATTCTGAGGTATCAGCCAGTCTTGGCGGCTCTTTTCTCTTCCTCTGGGACCCCCTTTGTTCTCACTCTGGAGATGACTGCCTTGCTAGCACTCTCAGGTACAGGTTGCAGAAACAGGTAAAATGACCCAGCAACAGTGAGGACTTTTTTCCAAATCCCACAGAGTTGAGAAATATTTGGCTAATAAGCCTTGGGAGAAGCAGGAGCCTAAAACTGGAGCTCTGGGAGGAGTCGGAGGCTTTCTTCCTTCTTTCTGAGCTCTCTTTTTTTTTCTAGTAATTTCTTCTTCTAGTGATTTCTACTTCCTATCTCCTCCACACAAGAGCAGCGGGTCTGAATCAGAATTGCCTAGTCCCACGACCGAGTTTGCCTGGAAAGGCTGCTTGGCCCTGGAGGTCCCACCCAAACATGGGGGGCCATGCTGTGAGACTGAGCCTGGAGTTCCAGGAGTTATCCAGCTCAGCTGGCTGCAGCCTATGTGCCATGGGTTCTCCACCGTTAACTTAGGCCAGTGGTCAGGACAGAGCCCAAGGAAAGGAGTCTCGCTGGGCAGCTCCTCACTGCTTCACAACATGATCACAGAGGCAGCTGCAATAATATTGCTTCAAGAAACGTATTTCATTTATCCAAAGTCAAAAGAAATCCTAGAGAAACCCAAAGAAAAACTCTTGTTCACATGAAACCAACTTAATTACTTTGAGGCAAAAGCTAACAGCGATATTGAGAAGTAATAACAAGCATTTGTAGAGTCCTCGCAAGATTCCCGGCACCTATGTGCTGTGGATAGACTGGGATAAGTTTGTAACTGTGCCGCCTTGCAGGGTGGGTAGGAATGCTTCCCCCACCCACTGATAAGGAAGGGGGGTCCTGGGAGGTGAAGCAGAATTTGACCGCGGACCTCTCACCCAGGACCAAGCTGAGGTCTGGCCTGGGCAGGGAGCGCACTTGCAATGGTCACTTTGCCTGGGTGCAGCCGTCCCCTCAGGCCTGCTTGTCCTTGGCTCTATCCCTCCCACACTCAGGAAAGGCGCTTGTGGCGAGCCACGCCTCTGACGGCCTGCGCCACCCAGCTCTGTGCAGCGGCAGCCTCATGCCTAGGTCCCTTCCTGTCCAGCTCTTGTCCCTCCGTCCTGTTCACGTTTTCCTCCTCTCAGTTCCTCGGATGTCTCAAACTCTTGCCTTCCTAAGACTCCTGTCCTTTAGGATCTGGCGCAGGAAACACCTTTTGGGGCTCTCTTCCCTTCCATTTCATCAATCAAATCCCCTGACATAAGCTGTCTCTTGGGGGAGAAAAGACTGGGGCGCTGACAGAAAATAAAGATCCATTCTTCCAGCCCTCTCATTGTAGACTCATCTTCATTCCAAAATAGAAAACTGATTGCAAAATTTGTAATAATACAGTAATACAGTAGGAGGGACGGAAGTCTGGCCTGAAGTTTGTAAAAGTAACCGCAGGAGTCTACGTTTTCTCTTTCAGATTACAGCCCCCAAACATCTCAGCGCATGGCAAAGAACCAAAGCAGAGAGGATTGTGGGCCGTGAATTGCGACGGTGGATCCGGACACGGGTACGCCACTCTGCGGGGCCGTGCCCAACCCCGCTGCGTTAGGTTCTTGAATGCCACAGAAAAGCCAACCAGATGCGCGTCACAGCCCAGAGCCCTCCTGCTCTGTCCTCCGTGCCACCGCCTCCCCGTCCCACCAGCGGTCACGCTGACGACAGGCCGAGGCCACCGGGCGTGGAGCCGACCTCACTCCCTCTCCGGCCCTGGCTCTTCTAGGGCTCCAGTGAAAGACGCAGAGGCCTGATGGACATGATGGGAGGCGTTCTGGAAGTCAAGAAGGAAGACATCTTGAGAATGGTGAGCTTTCTGGATCCCGGTGAGAAGCGCAGCGGGTGGGAAGATAGAGTCTGCCACTTTGGCCCTCCGGGAGCCTTGGCTTTAGAAATTCCGCCGCAGCAAATATTAGAGAAGCTTTGGCAGCTTATAGACACACCCCAGTCAGCACACACGAGGGAACACGGCTCCCGCTCTTACCTGGGCTGACGCGCAGCCCGAGCAGCCAGGCCGGCCTGGCCTCCCAAGGCAGGACGCGCAGACGCCCTGCGCTCGCGTCCCTCACACCTGGCGCAGGGTCGGTGCAGATGCCAGCACAGCCCAAGGCTGAGCGTGTGGGGCACGCAGACCACCCTCCCTGCTGAGATCAGCAGCTCTAAAGAGTGCTGGGCGGTTGTCCTGGCCGAGGTGAAGGGCTGTGGCCGCAGGGTTGGCGCTTGGTCTCCTGACGGGAATTGTCCTCTGAGCTCTTGTCAGTTGTGCGGCTGTGCCGAGCTCAAGGTCAGGCCTTCCTTCCGCCCCCAGGTGATTCCGCAACCAGCTTTCATGGCAAAACCTGATGCTCTGTGGACAGAAGAGGAGAGGAAACAATTCAAAGACTATGAGAAAAAAGTCAAGGACCTAAATGAAGAAAGGGACAAGTACAGAAAGGTCAGAGTGCAGAAATTATCTCACTAGCCTATCACAGCCAGGGTTTTGTTTCAGTATATTTTAAAATGTTTTTTGTAAATTTCCTCAGTGTATGTCATAGCTTACGACAGTGTTTAAACTTAAATTCTCAAGAGAATTTACACAAGGGAGATAAATGTAAAGAATCATGACCATATAAAATGAAAGAACATACACCAAGAGTTTTCTCAAAGGCTGTTATTGATCTCAACAGTCCCACGTGACCTTTCCTTCTCCAAATGTTGAGTGAATACCACTGTGTTGTGCTGTGACGGGAAATAAATCCCAGCCTACTAGATGTCACGTGTGTGGCGGTCTTGTCCCCCAAGTATCTAACTGATTTAGGAGCAAAAGGAGCTTACAGGTAGGAAGGGTTTGCTGGAGGAAATCTCCTGAGAGTCACAAGGTCCTGGAAGTGAATTGCCACTGAATTTCTTTCTCCGGGAATACTTTGTGCAGCAAAATCACAGTGCGGTTACATCCTGTCCAACTGTAACCAGGAAGATTAGAAGTATATTCACTTTGCTACCGCTGGTCCAGTAGGAAGTGAGGCAGCAAGCGAGGGCGTGTGGCGAGCCCCACTGACCTTAGCTTGTCTATACCTTCTAACAGAACAGTCAAGTTCCGGGAGAGGGAGGGGAGCAAAGGTCCAGAAGCACTGGTCACCGCCTGTGCGCCCCAGCCTGCCCGGGCCCACTGGACCAGGTGGCATAGTCAGTACCACCTCAAGCTGTTGGTGTTGTTTTTGCAATGTGGT
This sequence comes from Petromus typicus, assembly GCA_004026965.1. NCBI lineage: Eukaryota > Metazoa > Chordata > Mammalia > Rodentia > Petromuridae > Petromus > Petromus typicus. The sequence goes on from PVIR01000943.1 coordinate 21,408, forward strand.
TCTGCTATTTTTTTTTTTGGTCTTCTTCCATCACAAGGAAACATTCTCACATGAAATTGCTTACAATTTAATGGAGGTGTGAAAGATGGCGGTGTATGGCCAAGTGAACAAAATTTATTCTCTACAAAGGAAGTAAAACCGCACTGTCCTCTGAGACGGAACGGCCTGCCAGCTTTACGGTGGCTGTGACTAACGCACAACTTTTTGGAGCCCTTAACCCGTCTGCATTTTTTTTGACCTCAGCTTCCCCTTGCATCTCAGACAGGACTTACCTAAAAGCCAAAGAATTCCTGGGAGAAGTAGAGATGGTGAAGGAGTTAGGGGCGAGATGGCTAAGGAGGAGAAGGGGGGCCATCCAAGCGCATTCATGCCCCTGGGTGGGAAGGAAATCTCTTCTTCCTGGCAGATGCCCTCCTTGCCCTCCCTCCTCCTGGGGCCCCAGCCTGGCTCCCACCCACCATTCTGCCCTCTCTGCAGTCGTGCTCACACAGTGGATGGAGGAGACGCAGGACTGTGCGGGTGTCGCCCTCAGCTCCTTCGGTCCAGCCGTCCTCGCTGCTCTGCCTTCCCCAGGCCCGGTGTCTTCTCACACTCAGGTTCCACTGTGTCTTCCCGGGTCGGAGCCCCAGGGCCCAGAAAAGAGCCCGGGACTCCGCGGGTCTCACCAGCTCCCCCTCGGGGCGGCTCCCGCGGCCTGGGGCCACACAGGATCCTGCAGCTCCTGTGCCACCGCTCCTTCGTCTTCTCGGGCCCCTCCACTCATCTGAGCTATTTCCATTTCACCGGGAGAAAAGGGGCAGCTGGAAGAAATCTCCTGCCCTTCCCACTGTCACAGTGACCACAGCGCTGCCCTCAAAGCCCGCTGCCCCTCAGGAGGAGAGGAGCCAGCCCCTGCCCTGGGCCCCGCCACCGTGTGCCTCCCCTCTGCAGCCTTCTCCACGTCAGCACAGACACATGCTGCTTTAGAAAATTCTCCTCTGACGGGGATTTCAGAGTTCTTTCTAGTATTCCTGTGGCTTTTCGGTTACACTGAGCTTACTTCAAAATTAAAAGGGAAACAAAAACAGTTCTCTTGAGCCCGCTTTCCTCTTGGTGCTCTGCTCAATACCTCTGCTCCCCTCACAGCAAAACTCAATGAAGGCCATGTTCGCTGCTTCCATTGTCTATCTCAATTAAGCAAAAAATCTTATGAAAGACATACATAAAGAAGAGAACAGAGCCCGGCTCATTGGTGCACACCTATAAATCCTCCACTTGAGAGGCAGAGGCAGGAGGATAATGAGTTTGAGGTGGGAGCCTTCAGGGCTGGCCTAACTTGCCCAGAGACACCTCGTCTCAAAAACCAAACGACAAGGATGACAAGAAAGTGTGCAAAATAGTGTAATAACCTCGTCCTGTTGCAGCAGTTACTCACAGCCGGTCTTGACTCACTTTATACCTCCAGCGTCCTCCCTAACCCCAATTACTTCCTTCCTAACATAAAAATTAAAACCAGACCTGATGACGCAGATGTGTAGTCTCCACTCGGGGAGGCTGAGGAAGGAGGATCCCGAGTCCAGGCCTTGCCTGGGCAACTTGGTGTCTTAGTGAGGACCCCCCCCCCCGCAAAATGAGGGATCTGAAAAACAGGTAAGAGATGTAGGTCAGTGAGAAGGCCCCGGGTTCAATCCCCAATGCCACAACAAAACTAAATAAAAAATATAATACAAAATTCCATGAAATCAAGTATCCAAAGCTTAAAAAAGTATAAGATGTGGTAAGGACCAAATTATATGTCTAGAAATTGCTGTCCTATAAAGTCAGAACTTCGGGGAAGATTAGCTATGATTTGTTTTACCAGATGTACTACAGGCTGCATCATCAGTCACAGTTAGTGACTTTAAACCTCCTTTTTCAATGTGTTTATTTTTTGAGACAGGGTCCCACATATAGTGCAGGCTGACCTTGAACTCACTGCGTAGCTCAGGTTGTCCTTGAACTCATGGCGATCCTCCTGCCTCAGGCTCCTGAGTTCTGGAGTGATAGGTATGCACCACCATGCCTGGAATTCAATGTAATTTTTAAAAGCAAAAATCCCAGACGCACAGTGTCTGAGACAGATCCAAGTGGCCGTCTCCAGACCACAGCAATGACAAGGTGATCTTCCACTGAGCCTTCCTTGTGGCAAAATGCAGACAGCCACTTTGCTTTTGCTTTTAATATTCCTAATGTTAACCTGCCCTTCAGTCCTTAGAAGCAGAACTGAAAAAACTTCAGAACTTTATTCAAGAAAGCACACAGAACTTTGACGAACATTTGAAAAGACTCTTTGAAAGGAGAGTGAAGGCAGAGATGGTTGTCAACCAGGTAAGCTAAAGGTTCTTGTTGACCAGCTCCTTGCAGGTGGCTCCAGGGCCTCCCCTGGTTCCCTGAGAATAGCCAACACCCTCACCTGTGCGCAGGTCCCTGCGTGCCCCGCCCTGGGGTCACACTGGGCCCCTCCCTTGGCCGGCCTTACTTCCTCGTCTCTGTCCTCATGGGTGGTTGCTTTGGGGAGAGAAGAGGCTCTGGGAAAGGTCAAGACAATGGAAAATCACTTCTAAAAGGTTTCTATTTGCAGTGACCAAGTTTTGTAAAATTGATTGTGGTGCAGATTACACAACTCTACATATATCAAAAATCATTGACTTGCACACTGCAATAGGTGAACCGTATAGCATGTGAAAAATAGCTCAATAGATAAAAACAGATAAGTTTCAAACACCTTGTATAAGATAATGAGGAGAGTATCAGACTGCTAGTTTGCATCCAAAGGACTGAGGTACCATAGATCTCTAAATGAAGTCTTTTAAGATTCAAAGATGATAATACAGTTATTACAATTAGTTGAAACCTACAAAATTAATTCAAACTCATAAATGATATTTTTAAAAAGAAAACGCCAAATGTTCACCTCGAAAGGATAACAATTCACTATCTGAGACTGATTCAGAAAAAGCATTCCAGTATTCATCCCGCCTTTCCTGCATGATTTGAACCAGCCGATAACCAAACAATAGATAAGCATAGCATCTTCACAGAAAAGTATTTTAATGAATAAATTAAAAGGAAAGTAGAAACAGACTATTCCCATTTTGCAATTCTCAATGGAGTTACGGGCCTCACAACGGCAAAAGTTAATCAGGCAGTCATGGCACCATGATCAAAGGACATACTGCTTATAGATCTACCATGGGGTCAAACCGAGGTCTCAGCAGCCGCTGGATCTAGCTGCCATTTTTTAGAAAATACAAAGGATGAAGGAGCCTATCAAACCACACCCTGAGTATGAGTTGGTATAACCCACAGTCGGCAAAGCCACAGGCTCCTGACTTCTACAAGAAAGTGGGAGGGATAGCCAGGAACAGCAGGGCATGTGAAGATTATGAGACTTACAAGACACAACAACATTGGTTTTAATGGACAAGTTCCACTGTGTGCTGGCAGGTATTCTTCAGTGGGTACAGAGAAACACAGGAAGCCGTTATTGTGAAAGGTAAGCGTGTGGTCAGTACTGGGGCCGAGAATGTAATGGAGACAGCTGAAAAGTGCTTCTCCAGAGCAAGAGTTCTATTTCTTTTTTTTTTTTTTTTTTTTTTTTTTAGGTTTTTTGAGACAGGGTCTCACTTTTGTGGTTCAGGCTGGCCCTGAGCTCAGCCTCCAACTCACATCACAGCAATCCTCCTGCCTCTGCCTCCCGAGTGCTGGGATGACAGGCGTGAGCCACCACGCCCGGCACTGTGGTACGTGGTACTGGTTGCTGCTGGGTGTGGGTCTCCACACCCAGTATTGTTATGTGGTTACCGGGGAATCGAACCCGGGTCCTAGCGCTTGCAGACAGGCGCCGGAACCACTGAGCTAACTCCCCGGCCCAAGAGTTCTATTTCTTGAACGGGGTGATGACAACAATGCTGTTGGCCTTTATAATAACTCATGAAACTACATATCCTCTTTATATCCTTTACTGTATATGCTTTTTAACTTAAAATGAAATGATGAAAAGATAAAATAACCAAAAAGTTACAATAGTCTCTATTCACTTTTCCATTAAAATGTTTTTCTTGAGTGTACGGAACCCAGTGGTTAGGTTTGCCTAACATTTATGAGCCCCTGAACTCAACTTCCATTCCCCCTCACTTTGCCCCTCATATCTTAGTTACTTTTCCTGTTTCTCAGACAAAACTCCCAACAGCCGCCTGCTAAAGGAGAAGAGGTTTATTTCGTTCATTGTTTGTAGAGATTATAGTTCATAATCAACTGTCTAGAAGGCAGGGTGGTGTGGCAGAGGGGCATCACAGAGGAGAAACAGTCTGTGGCAGATCAGGCAGGAGGCAGCAAGCAGGAAGCAGGAGCCAGCCTCCCTTTCCCTTTTATTTCACGTAGGCTGTAAACCTTTTGGGTGGTGTCATCCACACCCAGGGTGGAGCTTCCATTATCTACACCCAGAACTGCTAAACCCATCAGTGAGCTGATTTAATTAGCACACAACCTTACTCCCACCACCAGAGTGTCACACACCCTCGATCCAACCACCTCCACAAAGCCCACATATGAGTGCACGAGGCTTTGGGGGACATCTTGACACAGCCATAACATCTTACTTGTACATCATAAAATATCTGATTAGAACCACATTTATGACCATAGATACAAAACTTTTTCTTGGGTAGCAATATTGATTATTGCTTCTTTTCATATTTCCACAGGAAGAACTGAAAATAACTCACCTTATTTTTTCTTTACTATTGGATGAAGAATTAAATTCCAGAGAAATGTTTCTGAACAACTATCTTGTGAAGAAGCAGGAGGAGAAAGTAAGCGTGGCACCTGACACCTGCCTCCCAGTGTTTACACAGCTGTATGCACGTTTGACAAGAGCTCCTGCAGCTGGATCCTTCCCTCCCTCCCTTCCTTCCTTTCCTCCTCCTGTCATTCCTACAAAATCACAGCCCACCCTTGGCTTCCTGTCTGTGACTTTGCTTCAGAGCCAGGAATCCCCATCCCCATCTGCTACCAAAGTTATGTGATTCTGCCCCTGCAGGAGGCTGAGACAGAAGGATCACAAGTTCAAGGACAGCCCTGGCAATAGCAAAACCCTGTTTCAAAATCAAATTTTTTTTTTTAGGTTTTTTGAAACAGGGTCTCACTTTGTGGTTCAGGCTGGCCCTGAGCTCAGCCTCCAACTCACATCACAGCAATCCTCCTGCCTCTGCCTCCCGAGTGCTGGGATTGCAGGCGTGCGCTACCACGCCCGGCTCTGTGGTATGTGGTGCTGATTGCTGCTAGGTGTGAGTCTCCACACCCAGTATTGTTATGTGGTTACCGGGGATCGAACTCAGGTCCTTGCGCTTGCAAGACAGACGCTGGAACCACTGAGCTAACTCCCCGGCCCTCAAAATCAAATTTTTATGAAAGGGTTGGAGTATATCTCAGCCTTCTGGATTCAGTCCTTTGTACCACAAAACAATCAGCTCACTTATAAAACTAGCTTGTGGTTCGCTACCTGGCAGAAAGCTGCTCTCATAGCACTCTTTAGGGAATATCTTTCTGTCTGGATCATGAAACTCCTAACTTTACCAAACACAGAGGCAATGGGGAGCTTGTAAACAAGGAACTGTCATGTCCTAAAAATCTGTCAAGTATAAGCATGAATAGGTGTGGTTCAAGACAAGGATGAGTGTTCCTCATAGTAAGTTTTAGCTTATTTCTGTTTTTATTTTATCAATAAAGGACATTTATGATTGCATGACTTAAAGTATCATAAATGGCATAAGTATTTACTTTTTTCCAAGAGTCTTAAACAGCACAGGCAAAGAATTTGTAGGTACAGCCCTCCATCTAGCCTCCCGCTAGGTACTACGCTTCTGTCACAGATGAGGAACCTCTTTCAGAGAGACCGGAAAACGTGCTGAAGTCACCCACCAGGTCACAGAGCAGGATCTGGAGCAGGCAGGGGCGGCACACTTTACAGTGAGGAGAAGGAGGCACGCCCCAGACAGGATCAGATGGCATGGGCAAACCAGGTACAAGTGGCCGGCCTGCTGCTGGCTTGGAAAACACATTTGACCTTCCCAGGATAGTCCTCACTTGGAAATGAGGTCAAAGATTAGAATCAGAGAAGCAGCCGATGCCCGGCTCCAGACCGCCGGTGGGTCGCCGTGGCCAGAGCTGTAGTTCAGCTTCGCGGAGGGTCGCAGCCGAGGCTGATTCGGTTGTTTTCGTATGTGATGCAGCCACTGTCCATACGGACTTCAGCTCCTCAGCACACAGGAGGCCCCATGCAACTCGCAAGCCCGTGTACCCTCCTCATCCACACTCCCAGCAGAGCACAGGGGGCTCTGAGACACAGATACGCACAGGGCTGGCTGCCCTTACAGACGGTGGCCGGAAGCTTATCCTTCCCAAGTCTCCTCCTGTCAGCGCTTATCTGTCATCAGTACTTCCCAAGCACATTTATCTTGATCCAGCAAACTCCTTCTTTTTAGAATCTATGTTTTGGTTTATCCTAAAAAATCTTCGGTTCCAACTAATTATTCCTGCTGTTGTTATAGACCCAGACTTTAGAAGCAATCCGGAAATCCAAAGAGGACCTCGAGATGTACAAGGAGAACTATGACAACCTACTGGCCGAAGACAAAGTGAGTCATCGTCTCAGCCCCTGGACAATCCGGTCAAGTTGCTGCTCTCAGGACTGGGGAAGGCTGAGTGGGACATAACTTAATTTTCTCCTACATTTCTTTCCTACTGTGATTCTCAGTTATGAGTCAGCGTCATTCTATCCATTGTACATTATTGGAAAACCTGTGGTCATGAAATCAATTTAGTAAGTATGGCCTGCAGGTTTACAAAGGAAAAGATAGGATAGAATCCCATAAAGAGGACAGCACAGAGACACGGAGGCGTGGGAAGCGATGCAATGGAGTGGAATGGAAAAAACAGACTAACCTGCATGTTTTTGCAAGTAAATACTAGTTGGAGAAACTTCTGGATGATTTTTCAGACCTCTTAGATGCAACAATATTTTAGTGCACCAAGGAACCTGCTATTCAAAATAAATCTCTGAGAGGAAACACCCTCTAACATCTTCAGAACCCAAGGGTGTTTGGGTGTTTTAAATTGAGTATGTAACACTGTCTGGAGGGCATTATTTCAAGCACGGTCCTCATTCTGACCGTGGTGTGTCCATCCTTAGGTTCTGGATCGAAGCTTCAAGAAGGAATTTCCTGAAATCCCGAGTCACCAGGTGGATGTGCTCTATAAACTTTTTAAACGCCGGCCAAGGTTTGATTTTACTTTGCTCTTATATTTCTAAAACAGAATCTAGAGATGAAGAATAAAGTCTCACTTTCCCCCTAGTTAGACAGAAATTGATCTGTGTGACATCTTCTAAGTGAAGATATTTGCCTTGATCATGATTCATTATTTTTAAACTATATCTATATCTTACAATAAAGTATGAAATAGAAGCATTTCATTACTGTAAAAAGTTTGAGTATCCAGCATAGCGTTATTATTATTTCTCTTTATATGTGATAGTAGCTCTCCCAAGCCACAGATGGCAGAAAGATTCATGAACCCTTCCCCAAAATGTGTTCTAACAAATATGAATCCCTGATGCATGATTTGGATTTGCATGTATTAGGTTTCTGAGACAAAGTAAGTTTAAGGTAATACTGAGTTAAGAAACTAGTTAGGGGGCTGGGGATTTAGCTCAGTGGTTCTGGCGCCTGTCTTGCAAGCGCAAGGACCTGGGTCTGATCCTTGGTAACCACATACAATACTGGGCGTGGAGACTCACACCCAGCAGCAACCAGTACCACACACCACAGTGCCAGGCGTGGTGTCTCATGCCTGTAATCCCAGCACTCGGGAGGCAGAGGCAGGAGGATTGCTGTGATGTGAGTTGGAGGCTGAGCTCAGGGCCAGCCTGAACCACAAAGCGAGACCCTGTCTCAAAAAACCAAAAAAAAAACCCCAAAAAACAAAACAAAACTAGTTAGGGGCTAGTTAGCTCAGTGATACTGCACCTGCCTGGCAAACACAAGGTCCTATGTTCAATCCCTGGTACTGCAGAAAGAGAGAGGGAGGGATGGAGGGAGAGAGGGAAGGAAGGAGAGAAAAAGAAGGAGAGAGAGGGAGAGAGAGAACTTAAATAGCGTTCTTTATGGCAGAGCCTCTTGGAGCTTGTTTTTGAGTTTAGCCTTTGGATCACCAAGTACAAGAAACAGAGTACACAATATTTTCCGAACTTACTCAAATACGTTGCTTTTCCTTAGTGATTGGGCTCAAGACAGTTTGAAAAATGCCAGTAGAAAAGCTTGAAAGTAAGAATTATCAACAGTTCTAAAATATTTCCACTCAAAGTGGTGTCAAAGTCAAATTTTGCTGACTTGTCACATTATCAATTCAGATTGTTGATCAAATGTAATCTAGAAATCATAGTTTTTCATGAAGGAACAGGCTAATTTCTGTCCAGGATACAGATTTTGTGACCTTGGACAAGCTCCAGGAGACTGAGGGAATTCAGCCTGTCTTTCAGGTCTTAGCTTCCTTGTTTTGAAGAAGTGTGGTGTAGTAAACCTACAGATATGGCTGTCCTTCTGAAGAAAGAAGTGAGACTCTGCCCGTATGAGGAGGCAGCAGTGAGGGAGACACACACTTCGCTGTCAGACAGAACTAGCTGTGAACCCTCACACCACGACTCTCAGACCCAGGGCCTGTGGCGGGCATAGCTTCTGCCAGAAGGTCCTGTCCAGGGCAGGGCTGACCGCCCGAGCACAGTAAAATGCCTCCGTACTGGGGGCCCTTTGCTCCTTCCCAGACACAGCTAAGGGAAATGAAGCAAATCTGCTAATGTGAATAAAAAGCAACACTTCTTCAATCCCCACACACCAAAGCATATCCTTCTGCAAAGAGGGTATGAGCAGAGGATGTGCCAGATGGACCAGCGGAGGGCCACTGCCCCACCCGTGGGCACCTACTGCCAGCTGAACACACACAGACGGGCCGGAGCGCCGCACTCAGCGAAGTGGCCTGTGCGGACAGTAGTTGGGATGTCGGTCATCCAGCGAGGGTCAGGTCTGGGGAGCCGGGAAGTGCGGAAGAAGGGCAACGTGGGGCTCTCCCGCGCTGTAAGAATCTACCCGCCGGCGGGTCTGCAAGTGCCCAAGGGAATTTCCATACAATGTGCATGTCTGTGTTAAGGGTCGTTGTTTAACACTGATGTTTTTAAGAAAGTGCAATGCTAACAGGATTTTCTCGATGATACCAGAACACAGAAGCACAAAAGGCAGTCAGAGGTGGCCAGTACTGTCCCCTTCGGAGAGCAACTAGGAGCTGGCAAGTCAAATAAGGACACCTTTGCCCAGCTGATGAAGGCCATGGAGGAGCTGGACAGTATTCTTAACATGCCCGAAGGCTTGGACCCCTTGGTCTGGGACCAGTTCTGCATAATCAGACGAGCAAAAGTGGAAAATGAATACAAAGTACATAATGTCTTTTACTTTATTTTATTTTATTTTTAGTGTACTAATATCAAATACACAGTTACATTGGTCAATGCATTGCAACGGTTTAGGTTTCTGTGCTAAGGCAGTAGTTGGTAATGTCAGTAATAAAATAACAAAGTAAAACATTAACTACAGCAGGGGCTAAATACTTAGCCTGAGAAAGAATGAAGGTTGCCTTACATTTCTTATATTGATTATAAGTTGACAGGTAACATTTTAGATATATTATGTTCAATAAAATATATTAGTAAAATTAATTTCATTTAATTTCACTTTTATAACTTGGCCACTACAAAATTAAAACTTATTTATGGCTCACTTTCTATTCCTCCTCAAGACGAGGCAACTTTCTCTTATAGATCACCTCATGTTGCATAGATTTGAATCACATTTAACTCACTAGAGTCAACTTTATGGTTTCACTGACCTAGAAAAACAGTGCAGCGAAAGGTAAACATTTGAAACCAGGACTATGTGGAAGGGAATTTCTCCTCCGCCCACTGCCGGCCTCCCTTCCCCAAATCCCCTCACCCAGGGCACCCGCATCAGCTCAGCACGCCCATTTTTGTTCTCATAGCTATGAACTGATGAGAACAAGTTTCAGAACAGGATGTAGAAATCTTAGTTGCTCTCACACGTGATTTTTGGTAGGAAACCACCTACTCCACATTTTCCACAGAATCTGTTGCATTTGACATTACAGAATGGCAACGACTGAAATTTTTATTAAATCTCAGAAAACGGGCTTGGTAAAGTTTGTAGCAGAAATAAAACTAAAGATGTCTGTTTCCAAAGCTGAAGTCCCTCATGTCTTGAGATGTTTCCTGCTGGCTGTTTGCAGGTGAAGCAGAAAGCAGCCGGCTTAATGGAGATGACAGCTTTTCTCCGAAAGAGAGTCGAGGACGACGAACGGGCGCAGCAGGAGATTGAGAAGGTGTTCCACGAGCTCATCCTGTAATTGGAAACTTCCACTCTGGTTGTCCTGTGGGGCCCAGGCAGGCTGTCCCCATGGCGAAAACCCTCACCCACCCCTCCCAGCCCTGGCTCTGCTGTAGAAGATGGCTGTCTTGAAAAGCACATTTTGTTAGGGAATACGTGTTTCAGGGTGGAGCTTGCCACGTGTAACCATTGCTCTTGACACAAAGAACCAAGTTTTAGAAAACTCTTAGTTTCTTAAAATTGCTGCTTCCACATAAAAGTACAAAGGACCTGTCTCTGCCAGTAGATACTCTGAGGCTCAAGCTATTTAAGCGGAGTAGGAAATCCAGCAGGAGTCCACGCGGTCTCCGTGCAAACTCCTGCTGGTCACGCAGGTCTCTCCAGGGCAGCATGCTCTTCCGTCCTGAAGTTTCTGTCCTCTTTGAAATCCTTGCTTCAAAAAGGCCCTACTTTAGAGCCACATGGATAAACTTCTGTGTCCCTATGTTGTTACTGTTCCTCATTTCCCAGTGTAGACCACAGGCAGGAATATGAATCATGCAGGAATAGATTTGGTCAGTAGCACGGACATGAAATATTGTTAATATGGTACGAGAAATCAGTAAATTAGCCCAAAACTTTAATAGTCTTTACACGTGGCAACAGCTCTGTTTTCCTCACTTTTACTATAATCAAGAGTGTGCAATATCTTCTTGATCCCACATGAAGTTGTATGAATGGATTTCTGTCCACACTATTCTCTGAATATTGCAATTGTAGTTCCAGGTCAATACAAAGATATTGGAGGGACCTCAGAACTGGGGAAACACTCTTCACATTGATGTCCAGTGCATTTCCCTAAGCTGACCTGACTTTTACGTTCTCAGATAATAGGTAAAATTTTTAATATAAATGTATTAAAACTACTTGCTTTGAGGTATTTTTTAAAATTTAGATTACAGGAAGACAAAGCAAAACACCAGTTGAATTTGACAATACAGATTCTTCTCAAACAAGGACAAGTAGAACTGGAGAATTTCCAGCAAATTTTGCAGTATCCTGACGCCATTCTCATCAATAGAATCATCATTGAAGACCTGAATTCTGTAATTCGGGTAATTATATTTCCCCATAAAGTAAAAAGACCACACAACATCTTGCCTGCAGAATGCTACGTTGTTGTATCTGTGGTAATTTAAACTCACTTGAATCAGTGGCTCCTAACTGCACATTAAAGCATCTAACTGCCTTTACCAGTGTCCTCATCCCCCAACAGGAGCATTTTCTAAAACTCTCCAGATGACTCTAAGGTACCCCCAGTTCATCCAGATAAATACAATGCCAACTCCCGATGTTGAACACAGTCATTATGGGTATTGGGTGGCTGAAATGCAAGAGACCAAAAGGTCATTGAAAGTAAGAAGTCCAAGGAATGGAGAGGCCAAGCTATGACCAGAAGATGAACATAGTAGAAATAGTGCTGGGAGCGGAGGCAGATGGGATAGCAGGCGGGGAACTAAAAAGTGTGAAGATGCAATATATGTATGGACCAATTTTCTATAATGAAGGAATTTAATTTGCATCACAAATATTTACTGGTAAATTAAAAAAAAAAAGTAGAAGGTATCATGAGGTTCCAAACACTAGGAGTCATTTTTAACATTTGCTGCACGTGATCCGAGTGTTTTCTGAGGTAGCTTCTGCTTCCTTAGTCTGTAATCCTGCAGGCAGGATCCTATCATGTGATTCCACCTGTTCTTTTTTAAGACTCAAGGGCAAAAGAAAGTGGCTAGTATGATGGAAAGTAAAGAGGTACACAAAGGAATCTATCAGATTGAGTGGGAACACAAGAAAATGGAGATGGAAATGGAAGATCTCAATCAGAAGGCTTGGGATATTCAGATGCTGTTTTTCTCAAAAGAGCGTCAAAAGGCAAGTTCTCCCAACATAGTTTTAATTTCGTTCATTAACTTATCCAGTCATTTAACCAGTATTTAATACAAAGCTTCCATGATGTCAAGCAGATTCTAGCCAGAAGGATTTTCTCGTGTCGCTGTGTCGCTAGAATTTTTGTCTTCTAGGAGTTTGATTTGCTGCTCCCACAATGCTAAGATCCGTACTATCTCTCAGTTCTCTGAGGGCTAGTTTGACTCTCCTTAGCTTGACCAACTAGAATATGCATGCCTCTGGCTTTTATTACCCTTCTGTGTTCCTATTTTTCTCTCAACATGGTAGACCACTTTGCCTCTTTAACCCTCTCTCTTACAAGTCTAAGATTCTGCCTTAGCTCTGCATTTCTTTCCCTGCCTGCTCCTTTGAGGGTCGTCACTGTCTCTCGGACCCCAGTGATCGACTCTTGAGTCTGTTCCCAGCTCTCTGAACTCCAGTCCAGTGCCATTCCGACATCCACTCTCGGGTCTTCCCCTCCCGCAAGCTCCAGAGCTGTATTTTCCTCCTCCCCAAATCTGTTTGCTCATTTCTTTTCTTCCCAGCCACTCTCAGACTTGAAGCTTTGTCTTTGGGTTCTCTTTTTCCTTTGCCCCCCAGGTCTCCGCTGTTTATTCATTTATTTTCTCTATTCCCACAGTTCCTATCCCGGTTCCATCCTGTTTTCAATGATTTAGTCTTAAAATCAACTTCATTTTTTAAAGTCAGTACTGGGGATTGAACCCAGGGTCTTCACACTGAACCTAATTCCAGAAGCTCCTGCCCCTTTCATTTGAGACAGGGTCTTAATAAGTTCTTATACTCAGGCTGGGTTCAAACTTTCAGCGCTCCTGCCTCTGCCTCCCAGAAGGCCGGGATCACAAGAGCCACTACACTCAGCTGGAATTAATTAGTCTGTCTCTCTCCCTCTCTCTCTCTTCTGTCTCTCCTTTATTGAAAAAAATAACTACTTTAATTTTTAACTTGATTTAGCCTATGTTTTGATTTGTACAATGCGCTCAGATTTTAACTTGGATGTCACTGTAATTACTACCCTGCTCAAACACTTTTAACTGATACTTCTCAGCTAGCAAATGAATTAGGAATCCTTAGGAGGGCAGTGCCTTTCCATTTAACTTTACAGACTCAAATGCATTTGCCACTTCTCCTCCTGTTTATCAGCATTTCCCTCCTCTCTTCCTGTGTCCCCTCTCCCTGCCCCCCTCCCTCCCCCTCTGCTTTTCTTTGGCACACCTGCAGTCCACCTGCTCTCCCAAGCTTAGCTCAGCCATTATCTCCCTCACAAGCCCTTTCTGGAGTGGCCACCCCATCTCACAACAAACACGTTACATTTCTTCTGCCAACTGATCACATCGGTGTGTTCTCTTTGTCTCGCTGTGGGACATTTAATAAATAATTGATGGGTTGAATCAAAGAATGGATAAATGAGAAGAATTTAAAACTAAAATATTCTTGAAAAAGTTACCTATTGTAATTATTGATATATTGCCTAAAGAAATAGAGAAAAATAATATATTTTTTTCTCTTCAAGTACCTAAGTGAGCCGAACTATGAGTCTTTGATTGCTCTTCAGATCGGAATAATGGAGCAAACCATTAGTGCTTTAGATAAGGTAAGTCTCAAAAGACATTGATCATGACGATTCTAACAGTTGTGAATCATTTAAGCAAGTAATATAGCATCTCAATCATGCACTTGGAAAGAACCTAACAGAATCTTGACCATTTACTTGGTATTCACAAGGTAATTAGAGGCAACCAATGGCATAGACTAAAATACTTTTTAAATATTAGAATTAACCTCAAGGGACATATATGACTAGAAAGGGATTTCCTACTTCACTTTAAGTCAGGACTTAGGTAACATACATGACTTCTGATAACCACCTTTCCTTGGCATTGTAAAGATTTTGTCTTGTCATACCTGACTAGCAAATACTGTTTTTGTTATAAGACACACATAAGATGGAAGCAAAGTAATCTCAAGCTCATAATTTTTAAGAATATACAAAAATTTTTCCTAAAATGTATTAACATACTGTTTTGTCTTTTACCACACAATTTGAGTGTCTTCTGTGGACAGAGCATAAGGCAGGCTCTAGGGACCCAGTATAAGATCTTGTCTTAGTGATGGCCATGTATTTCAAATATAAGAATGTGTCTTTACAAATTACATTTTTAAAATATTATTTTTGTGGGGTTTCCTGGGCACAAAATTTTCAGACTCACAAAAAGAATGTCAATAATTGCAAAAAACTACTCAAAAAATTGGGAAAGTTCAGCAATCAAAAAGACACAGCAAATTACAGTCTGAGCTGCAACCTACGGGAAGAGTTGGTAGCGGTCTCAGAGAGACAGGACATCTGTAATTCGATAGGTGAGTCTTTTTCTCCATCCAAATGGAAGCTTCTCTGAAAGTAACTGGTGCTTCTGAGAGCTGTACACTAGTGATAAAGCTGACAGCATCTCCTCGGCACAGCTGCCGCTGGGTGCTGCTTTCGTATTTAACGGTGTGGGTGACAGTCCTCCTTGTCTCCGGGGCAGGGTCCATGCTGACGTGTGAGAAGATTGCCAAAGAACGATACAGAAACATGATGCACCGACAAAAGCTGACAAATATTTCAAAACAACAAGCTCAACAGATTCTGGTGCTCCAGGCTGAGGTTGAAAGATTAAGGATGAAAACATACCCCGCTCTGGTTAAACTGTAAACACTGGCAGGAATCAAAGACCTAACCGCTCATTTAAAGTCATTCCTTGTGGATAAAATGATTTCTTTTTCTTTCTTTCACATTATGAAATTTAAGTAAAGTCATCTCTTGGTTGCATGTTTTTAATAGTAAATGATTTGACTGTAGCGTTATAATTGGGATATAAATTTTTGTCCTGCATGAATAAGTGTGTAAAAGAACTATGTTCACTCAATAAAGAACAAGATTTTAAGAGAGCATTCAACACCAGACTCAGTGGGAGAGAACTTCCCTAACTTGTGCAAGGCCCTAGGTTCAAGCCCAGTTCTGAGAAAAAAAGAAAAGTTTTCTATTTACTTATTTGTAGTAATGGAAATTGACCACAGGACCTTTCCACAGAGCTATGTCCAGGATCCTTTTTATTCTGAAGCAGGGTTTCATTAAGTGAACTTAGTTGCCCAGGGTGGGCTCAATTTTGCAATCCTCCTGACTCAGCCTCCCAGAATGTATGCATGTACTACACTGCTGGGCTTAAGATTTATTTTATTTATTTAAAACTATCAAAATTTAAAGATTAATTCTTGTTCTATCAATGAGAACTAGATAATTACTTTTCTAAGACTTCCATCATTTGTTAATTGTGACATATTTTGAAAACATAATCTTTATTTCTTACTGTGATAGAGCTCAGTATTTTGCCATACCCAATACATCTTAGCAAAAAAGAAAAAAAAATAGTGCTCTATTTCTGTGAAGCAGCTCTATTCAGGTAGATCATTGATAACTGCACAATGAGAAGAGAGGCAGAAAACTTCCTCCCCTTGTAAAGCTGTGGACTGCTACTCTGTAGGGTCCTAACACTGGGATCTCTGACCAGTTTCCACTGATGGCAATCCCCACAGTTCTACAGTTTATAAAGCAAATGTTAAGTCTGATCCGCAGTGTGGGAAACAGGGAAGGGAACGTAATTGGAACCTTTAAACCAAGTGCTAGTCTCCTGTGAGTCTGATGGCACATGGCGAAAATCCCAACCACGATTATTCCCAACACCATGGCACCACACCCAGAACACACAGGCGCAGGTACAGTGAAAGTTACAGGAAAACACTCACTGCCCCTCCCCCCAGTGGTCAGGGCTGGGCAGGTAAACATCAGAACCAGCTGCATTTTGACGGTTCTCCTCCATAGGACCAGAATGACTCCCCAAACAGCTGGCTAATTCAGTGAGGAAGTGTCCACTAGTAATATTTCCTTTATCTAGGGTCCCTTAAAATTATCTCTGGGACAGGAATTGTGAGCAGCAGAAAGGCAGACTGAGGGGTATGAGGGCTGCTAGTTCTGTCAATCATGGATGTCCTCAGCTCAATCCTCCCCTCCTTGCCCCATAATTAAAGCACCCAACCATGGCTAATAACTAATCTTGTATTTTTCACCGGACATTCTGTGGATTCCCAGGTCTTAACAAATCAAATATCTTACTTTTTTGTGTTTCTTCATCATTAACCATGGGTGATGTTGACAGTGCCCTTTGCTTGGCTGCCTCCACTTATGGCATGGATGGAGTAGGTTAGCAGGACCCTCCCACCCTCACCTTAGAGCCTTTTCAACAGGAGGGATTCCTGCTTTGGGAGGCTGGCATTGCTTTGGCAATGACACATGGGTGTTGTATCCCAACTCTTTGCCAGTACTGTTCATGGCAGATTCTTCAGCTTCTACTGAACAGCAATTATGTTCCTATTTTTAGTCTTTAAAACCTCACCCAT
>PVIR01000943.1:38351-49120 GCA_004026965.1 Petromus typicus
AAGGGCCCGGGTTCGATTCCCCGGTAACCACATAACAATACTGGGTGTGGAGACCCACACCCAGCAGCAACCAGTACCACATACCACAGTGCCGGGCGTGGTGGCTCACGCCTGTAATCCCAGCACTCGGGAGGCAGAGGCAGGAGGGTTGTGATGTGAGTTGGAGGCTGAGCTCAGGGCCAGCCTGAACCACAAAGCGAGACCCTGTCTCCAAAAACCTAAAAAAAAAAAAAAAAAACAAACAAACAAACAAAAAAACCTCACCCATTATCGACTAGTGATATAAACTGAGTCATATATAATATGGTCTTATACCATAAGAACACAGGCTCTTTAATTGGACTGCCTGGATTCAAGTCCTGGCTTTGGGTTTAAATAACCACTTAGATTTTACAATAACTACTTAATTTTGAATTTATTCATCTTTAGGAAGTTAATACTTGAATCATACTCAAACTTGGGGTGTGAATACTTGAATCATAAACTTGGCATCAAGCAAATTATGTTAAAGGTTAGCTCTCATTTTTATAAATAAAAATATGATGTTCTGTAATTTTCTATAAGTGCACCCCATTAACTGGAAGTAAAATTCAACAGAAATGGTAAAAAAAAAAATGGCTACCCCCAAGCCAAAATTTGAAGCTGCCCCATAATCCCCATTCACCTTCCACAACCACCTCCTGCTTCTCAAGTACCTGCTGTGTTGGAATTCTCAGGTGGGGCCAGGGGCCAAAGGCTGCAAGACCCACTGCATCCTTCAGCCTTTCCAGAACCAGAGTCCACCATGTGGATGCCCAGGGTGACTGAAGGGTACTGACTCCGGCTAATGGCAGCTGCAGACTCCGCAGTCTAATAGGTCCCTCATACGGACCAACCAGAATGGCACCACCACCACCAAGGGCAGCAAACCCCTGCCACATTTTTGCCTCTGCCTGAGCAGCAGTCAGAGAGACTGGCTGATAGGCACTAGAATAGCACAGTGCCCATTAGTGTCCATCTAGGAATCGCAGATTCACAAATGCCAACGGCAAGGATAGCGTCTGGAAAGTAGAACTGTGTGTGTGGCAAATGGACAGACACAAGACCGTGGCCCTGGGGTCCCCTGCTACACCAAAACTCAAAGCTTTGTTGCATCAACAGAAGGGACAGGTCTGAAACTGAGGTGCACCTGGTAGCAGTAGTGGCTGTAAAACCGCTGATCCAAAGTGCTCTCCACATCTATCTCCGCCTTTCTCAGGAAGCCAACTCTGCTGCTTCCAATTTCACAGTTAACAGCTCCAGCCACAAACATAACAGGCTTTCTTTCCCTAAGTTCAACTCTTAATTCTCAGAGCTGAAGCCAGCTTCGGTTTCCATAGACAGCCATGATTACAGGTCCAATATGTAACCTGAGAACAGGATGGTTTCTGCTGGATTCACTGTGACCTGAATAGCAGGTGACGCTGCAAAGGATGAATGTGAAGGACTTTGTGTGACAACATCCTGATGTAGAAAATGAGGTCATTTCCTAAGAAATAGATAGTTGCTTTATTAAATGAAGAATATGAAAAATATGAAAGCAGAAAAGAATGTAATTCTGAACATAAGTTTTAATCAAGATCAGCAGACAATAAGATGTAATAAATGTAATAAATGAATGGAAACAAGGTTTACAAACTTAGAAGAACTTTCAGACCAGTTTAGGTTTAGACATTCACCAGACTGACTTTAAGACTGAAAACAAAGATTTTTGCTACAAGAAGCAAAAGAACATATTAAAGCTGGCTCCTAGGATTGTCCAGCTGTGGGTGATGGTGTGTGTGTGTGTGTGTGTGTGTGTGTGTGTGTGTGTGTGTGTGTGTGTGTGTGTGTTTGTGTGCATCAACACACTGGGACCTTCACGCAGAACTATATCCCTGGCCCATTCATTCATCTATGTATTTGGAGACTGAATACAGGGCTTTTTGCACTAAGCCACACCCAGCCCTCTTTTTGGGGGGAAAGGGCAAGGTCTTGGTAAGTTGCAAGGCTGGGCTCACACCTCTCATTCTTCTGCATCAGCCTCCCAGGGTGCCGGGATGAGACAGGCAAGTGCCACCAAACCCAGATAGTAACATTTCTCTTAATGTCAAATTTTCTTTGATAAGAAATTGATATTCAAAACACTGTATTTCATTTTAGAGCTTAATTTCCATTTTAAGAGTACCCTAAATTGATGATAAAGACACCTTACTCTAAGCCCTCATGTAGTGATGATAAATCATTTACAGCCTTCAATGACACAAACAGCCCTCTGCAACCCAAGTGCCAGAGGTTCCCACCACCCAGACATCTAACATCTCCCCTTTCAAATGTCTTTTCATTAAGCTGTCATTCTCAAAGACGTACTGGAGAGCAGCCAGGGGATGGCTCGGGGCATTTGAGGCCTACGTTTGAGTGCCCAGTAATGAAAAGGGAAAAAGAGAAAGAAAAAGATATTCTGAGAAAAAGTTAACTAAACATCTATAAATTCTTCTTCGCTTCTGTTATAGTGTAACAGCTTATCATCTAACCCGTAGTGGTCCATCAGCTGAGCAAGGCTTGGCTTTCTGTCCTCCTCAGACACAGCTGACTGCAACTCGTAAAGCAACAGCTGGCTACAGCTTCTCCACTTCTTTATCAGCAGCTGTAACTGTGAGAGGTCATTCTGCAACACGCAAAAAATAAAGATGTCACTAACAAGACAGTCATGCTACTTAACTCAACCAAAGCGTCCCATGAGTCTGTGTAGGGGTAAAGGCTAACGTTTCTGGGAATGAATGGACCTTCTACCTATGAAAAAGTTGAAAGATGACAGTATCACTCAACTTGAGTTCTACTGCCATTCTGGAACAAACTCTTGAACATACTTATTTGCAAGAGACAATTCAAATTACTGGAAAACCAGGTCAAGAAGCAGTAATACAGGTGTTAAAAATCCACATTTCATACAGTTGCTTTTAAAATGACTCTACTTTGTACCGTCCATTCAGTTTTGCTCTGAACCTAAAACTGCTCTAAAAAGTGGCAGTACTGAAATAAGAAATATGACATTCAATCTCGTAAATCCTAAAAACTCAAGCCAACAAGAAATACACTATTCCATCACTTCTTCCACAGTGCTGGGGAAGAATGGCAATTATACAGACATGAATTATCTAGGAAGTAGAAGTTTCCTCTTTTCAAAAACCCAAGGTCTGAATACTGGGCGTGGAGACTCATGCCCAGCAGCAATCAGTACCACATACCACAGTGTCAGGAGTGGTGGCTCACGCCTGTCATCCCAGCACTCGGGAGGCAGAGGCAGGAGGATTGCTGTGATGTGAGTTGGAGGCTGAGCTCAGGGCCAGCCTGAACCACAAAGCAAGACCCTGTCTCAAAAAAAAAACACCAAGGTCTATTAACCTATTTGGGTTGAAATCTAATATATATTTGTCATTTTTGCAGACAAAATGCCTAAGATTTTAATTATTGGAAGGAGACCACAAGATCACTATTAAAAATTTTTACTATACGCTGTGGCCCTTTTTAGTTATTACTGTCAGCTGTCACTTCTGTTCCCATACAGATTGTATTTACGTCTAACAACAGATACTTCTAAAAGGCTCATGGGCTAGAAACCAGAGAAGAGTTTCACTGTATATTATATAACATATACAGGGACTGCAAAATATAAAATATTCTGGGACTTAAAAAGTTTTATCCGGTATTGACAGGTCTCTTCCAATAAGCTATCCAAATCTATGACTTACATTTCAACTAGATGGAAAGAGGTTTTTGAATGTTTGGCTTATTGTTTTACTATGCTAAAAGAAATTTATTTCCTACTTTTGAAATTACTTCCTTGCAATTTTTGTAAAAATTTTCAGATATTCTCTGAAATTCTTCTCACCTTCGATCTATACATCTTGACTAGTTTTAGCCTCCGAAGGAGTTCTTCCTTCTCCTGCACCTGCTTCACCAATTTCGCTCTTTCTTCCTTTAATCCTTGTGTAAGGTTCTCATTCACAGAATCACTTGGTAGAGTATCAGGTGACTTAGGATCAAGTGACTTAGATTCACATGCACTGATATTCTTGAGAGTATTTTTCAAGTATGTATCTTCAGATTCACTATCTATGCGTTCAAAGCTATCTTGAAATTCCAAACAGTTTTCTTCTGCTGAAGATGCTGGTTTTTCTGAAAAAGTCGGACCACTTTCTTCATTCTCTATTTTAAGACGTTTTACTACACTGCAATAGGAATTATATGAAAATCTTGTTTTCCTTAATCTTTCTTTAAGTGTTGCACTCATGGGCTGGAAAGGATACAAAACATTAAAAACATTAATCAAGAAAAATATTGTTCATGTAAATAAATCTACTAGAACAAAGGCCTTACATTTTTATGGCAGGTGCCACTAAATAGCTTTCTGTTCCCAAATATCTAAAATAAGTATGATAAAATGTCTCTAGTTCCCAGGCACTCCAAGTTTCATTTTCGTAGCAAAGTCAACACCCTGCTAAACAGTGCTAGGACATTTATCTCAGAAATCACGGTCATTTGTTTAGCAACTAGCACGTGACTGACACTTCAGGTATGCAGACTGAGTAGGATAAGAGCTACTACCACCAACTCTTTAAGGATACTACACAGATCCAGATGTCCTCAGTTTGGATTATTGCAGTAACCTGAGCTGAAACTAAATAAAAGCAATTCATTCAAAACGACAATCTCTTGGGAACGAAGTGGGGGATAAGGAGACAGGTGTGATGCATTATGTCAACTCTTTACTAGGCGGAAAACCATCACTGCCCCCAAACTTAAGATGCATAGAACGGATCCACCAGAAGAACCAGAGTTGTCATACCGCTTTCTGTGAGCTGCGTGTGCTGGGAGATCGTGGGTTCGCCAAGGCCTGTGGAGTGCTAGGTAAAACCACAGCTGAGTCTGACGGACTTTCCATCTTGGAAATGAAATCTTGGTTTACTTCTAAAAAAGAAAAATTGTAAAACGCAAATCAAATTAACCATACATCTACAATGTTTAGTCCTCAATATTTAGCAAATAACTTTTTCATTACTGTATCAACTTGTTAGTTGTAATCCATTCTTGATCATTTTGCAGTTTTCTATACAGAGCAACTAGTTTTTCCAATGACAAATTAACCAGCTAGTATCTCAGAGGTTATTTTGTTTTAATAAGTACAGTGAGCCCTCAAGTTATGACTGAACTGCATACGAACAACTTGGGTTAAAAGAGTAATGGAAGATTCGTCGGCCTCTTGTTATCTATAGCGTGTACCCAGGTAATACCCACAGCGCAGCTCTTTTGACTTAGTTACAACGAGCCCTAGCAACCGATCGCGTTCCTAAGTCTAAGACCCACGGTGTCACCAAAATCTACACTACTGGGGTGAAGAGGAAGAATCTTTCCGCAGTGACGAGGACTGGTCAGCCCCCAGGTCGGAGGCACGGGAAACGTTTCGGTCCGTCTGGTGGTTCTGCTTAAAGCACCAAACAGACAGTGAAAAGGAGGCTCGACCAGGTCGCTTCTTGGACAAAAGCACCAACTTGAGCGTGGGAAAACCTGACAGGAGTCCGCCCGCCATTGCTCACAGTCAGGGAGGCCCCAAGCCCGAGGCAGGGCCGAGTTTCCCGACCACGGAAGGGAAGGTCTACTTACGCCTCACAGATCCCCGACGCCCAGCCGACACTCTTCTTGCAGACCAAAAAGCGCGCGTTAGCAGGGACGTGAACTAACCCAGCCCCGGGGGCGGGGCTGCAGCCACCCGGGAGGTGGGGAGACGCGCGATTGGTCAGATTGTTGTCCATACGCTCGGGTCCCGCCTCCCCGCCCCCGCGCAAGCTGCGCAGACCACTAGGACGTGAGGACGGGATGGGGCGGGCACGCTCGGGTGGAAGCCGAGAAGCAGGATCGGCACGATTGGCTGTCGCGCGGCTCTGCCCCGCCCACCGCTCGAGAGCGCCAGCGCGGCCTTAGAAGGGCCGGTTTGAGCTTAGAAGGCCACCTGATCCTGACGGGGGCGCGCTTCCGACCACGGCTGCCTTCCTCTCGTTTTTCAGTCCTCTCCTTCCCTTGCGGCTTCTCGGTTCTGTACGCCCGAGAACCCCCGCCCCTACCCGGCTCCTGTCAGTCTCGTAGCCCGCGCCTCACAGCGCAGGCGCAACTCCGGCGCGAGCCGGAAGTCGCGGCTGTGAGCCGTCATGGGCCGGAGCTCAAGCGTGAGAGCCGCTGCCTGGTTGGGAGTCTAGGCGAGCTGTCGTTTCTATCCCGTCTTCCTTCAAACCCAGGTCCCTTGGCGTGGCTTCGCATTTCTTAGTCAAACCTGACAGCAAAGGTAGCTCTCAAATTGTTGTGGCGCAGGAGACATTGCTAACCGCAGCCGAGTGGGTCCCCGTGGAGATGTCCGCGACGATAACGGCCTGCCGCGGAGCCCCGAGCGGAGGGGAGCCCTTGCCTGGATCGGGTGTGGCGCTTGGAGTGGAACTCGCCTGGGTGGGGATGGGGGTGAGGCCGCTGAGTAACACCTGCGGCTCGTGCAGAGCGGAATTATGCGGACGGCGTTTGCAGCCCCGGCGTGAAGGAATGGCCAGTGGAAATGTCCACGCTCTGAGCTGCTCCTAGCCATAGCTCAGCAATTACCAGAGTAACTTTAGGTATAAATACAAAACCTGCGCACAGTCGATGCAGTGATTTTGAGCCGAATTTTCTAGGTTCAAGTCTTGGCGTTAAATTTTAGCTGCTTGGTAAGGCGGTGTCTTTGTACCTCAGTCCCCTTTGAAATGAACTGTTTCCTAGAGATCAGAGAAAGAATTCATGAGACGCATTTGGAACAGTGGTAGATATCTAGGAAGTAAATAGTTATGAAGATATGTGATGTGATCTAAAAATACTGAGAAATTTAAAGAAATTTTTAATATTAATAAAAGACGTTGCCATTAATCTCCCAAGCCCAACCCATCGTTCTTCCCGCTTCTGAAACGCTTCCAGAAGTTTTTTGGGGGCCAGAAATCAGAGTGCGGCAAACTGGCTGGGGCAGTGGGCAGTGATGTGCCCATCACGAAATTCCCGGACAAATGGAAGGAAAGTTCTCTAAACCTTGCGTGTGGAACCAAAGCGTGATGTCTTCAGTTCTCAGAGAAATGGAGCGGTTTTTGATAGCATGGCCTAGACCACCCAGGGGGACGGGAGCTATAGAGGACAGTTGCCTTTTTCCTCATCGCCACTCGCACTTTTGCTTTCACAGTGGCCTCACCGTTGATAGTCCACCTCTTTTCTTACCTTTACTAATCCCATTTTCTTACCTTTGGTTGGGCTGCAGCTCTCTCTGCAGAACATTTGTCTTCTATTTGCATATTTTTAATAAGTGTAAAACCTCACTATTTTTCGTTCTGAATCAGTTCTTTGGGACAGAAAGAGCCTAAAAAAACACCTCTAGAAAGACCCCCAAACCCAGTTACATTCTTTCGTGAGTGTCTCTAGTTGCGCTGTCAGGGCTGCTTTGACGACTCCAATTGAAAATGTTCACCTTTTGTGGTCCTTTTGACTTTGGAGAAGAATCAGAAGCTGCACGGTGCCGGGTCTGGCGAATCAAGTGGATGAGGGCACAGCAGGTTTTTAAGAGTCCGCTCCCACCAGCTGGCACTGGGCAGCAGCGTCCACTCAGTAATCACACCTCCTAAAGACTCACAAAAGAGGATTCCAGAACTGCTTCAGAAAGTGGTAAGGCCAGGGGCATGGATGTGTTCACACCAAGGGGACATACTCTGACAGGCAGTAAATGGTGCGTTTTACTTTAATAATTTTTAAACATATTCACTGTATTTTGATTACACTTCATACTCACCTTTCCTACTTGAGTAAATGTACCACACAAATATATTCCATCACATATCACTCCAAAAATTTTGTTTAAAGATGCTATGATCTAGACAATCCCAATTTAAACTGCAAGCGGCAGAGAACTCCGTACCTCAACAAAGAATTAATATGTATTCCACTCCTAAATTTTATGAAAATATAAGTTAACCTCAAGGAATTTACAAAGTCCGGAGAGAATTCATAATATTGTAGTACAGGTCCTATTGACTTTACCAAACCATAACTCTCAAACTTTACACGGGTACTTTTCTTATCCTTGGGCATGAGTTAATCTCCCTGAGAAGAAGCAGGATGATTTGACATGTCTCTAGGAGCACAGTGCAGACTCAGCGTATTCTTCATACCTTGGGGCAGAGGGTGAGTTGTTTTTATGAGTCCCTCGAGTCAGCTACTCCCAGATCCTTCTATCATTACGATCGAGGCTTCGAGCTCTGCTTTTGCTGGCTGCATAAAAGAAACAACCCCTTGGAAATGTCCTGACTTGTTTCTTATGTGAACTGGTATATTAAAAATGGGACTAACTGGCCAGATTTTCAAAGAACTTAAGAAACAAGGACTCATAAATACCTGTATTTCAAAAACATGTATTTGTTGACCTACATCTCTGACTTCAAGTTGTTAGTATCCAAGGATCTCCTTGTGTGTGAGTTTGTAGTTTTCATCACCTGCCAAATAGGAAACCTACTTTTTACTCTCAGTTTACTGAAAAACGATCTGGAATATAAATTGCCCAATAATTTTCATGTACCTTTAGATAAAGTCTAGCAAACATTTCTGTCTTTCGTGACCTGAAATGTACTTGCCTGTTGAAACAGGGAGATAATGAGAGACCTCAGGAGAGCCTGCCACAGGCACGATTGCGCTTAGGTTCTGTTTTCTAAGGTTGTAACCTAACAAGAGCTGCCAACAATCCCTGAGGAGGAGCAATAAAGTTGAGAAGATTTCTCAGAGCGATACTGGTCCATGAAGGTGACAGAGGAGAACTGTAACCTGCAAACCTTCCAAACATCACATGTTCCAAGTTTGTGTCCCCCAAGATAGAAGACCCAGTTTTAAGGAGCAACAGAGGTTAAGAGTAGGAAAAAAAGTTTATTGAGAGATAGCTCTTGAAAACAGGAGGTGTCCTGAGTGGTCTCCGAGACCCTCTGTTGGGTAATTTATACAGCAAAACACAATGTGGGTCAAACTATAATCAGCCAATAGGATGACAGCTATATACAACAATACAGTCCCTTTGGCCTTTTGTGGGCAAGCTGGGGACTGTTTGCTTTTGCTTTGCTGTCGGTGCTGCTTTCTTCTTTCCTTCTATAATCAGATACTTTTCCTTGGTCCTGTTTGGACTTTCTACCTTAAAATTCTTCCTGGGTCAAGAGAAGAAACCACCAGCTGGACAGTAACAGTTAGGAAGTTTATGTTTCTGAAACAGGATGTTGTCTGTTTCATATGTGTTGGAGACCCCAGTAGCAGATCTCGCCAAATCTTCTGCTTGGCTCTACGATGCACACTGAGAAGAAAGAGTCAGAGACAAAATTAAAGAGACAGAGACAGAGAAGTAGGGTGACCAGGGCGTAAGCACCCAAGGGCCCTAAACAGCCAGAACCATTGACATTTACTGGTGACATAGCGTTGTTAAGTTGGAGTGAGGAGACCATGAGTGGGTGCTAGGGATGCGCTGCTGATACAGACAAGTCTTGTAAATGAAGAGGCAAAGCCTTCTCGTGTTAGACTGGGAATGGAACTGGTTAACAGTCACTCTCACCTGGGCTGTGTATTATCTCACTTTTAAAAATAAGGCCATTGTGGGGTTAACTCTTTGCAGCCCGCTCTGCTTCCAGACTGCTTTGAGTGTGAGCACGGGAGTGATCACACACATGGACCTCTTCGCTGCCCCGTGAGCCAGAAAGCAGGGCCCTTACCATGCTCTAGAGGACAATTTACACCCTGGAACTCAATCATGATGCTTACTGATGTCAACACAACTCGCTCTTTTTATGTATGTTTTAAACTTTCTTCAAAACTTAAAGCTATTGTTGGCCACTGTATTATTCACCAGGGAGTGGTAAAATACTTCTGTTTCTGATTGTTATTGGTGGGACGATGACATAGACTAAAAATCTTTATGAGGCTTTTTTATTATTCTTTTATATGCAGGAAAACAATAGTACAAGTGTTTCTCTCTCTCTCTCCCTCTCTCCTTATCCAGGTGCACATATAATATACTTTTTAGACACAAAATGTTCGTTTCAGGTTTAGTTCTTTTTAACATTTCTAGTGTTAGCCTTATTTTAAAAAATCTTGACAATTATAATTGTATGATCTTAATTATATTCCATAGATTTTTTTTCAGTATTGATAACAAGTTTTGTCTCATGTAGACATACTTAGGGTTTATAGGTATATTTTAAAGAATTAAAGAGATTTTCTTTTTTATTTTGAGACAGGGTCTCACTTTTTTTGTAAATCAGACTGGCCCTGAGCTCAGCCTTGAACTCACAGCAATCCTTCTGCCTCTGCCTCCCAAGTGCTGGGATTACAGGCGTGAGCTATCACGCCCGACACTGTGGTATGTGGTTCTGATTGCTGGTGGGAGTGAGTCTCCATGCCTGGCACTGTTGTATGTGGGTGGGGACCAGGGATCAAACCCAGGTCTTTGCACTTGCAAGGCAGGCGCTGGAACCACTGAGCTAAATCCCTAGCCCAGAGATAAATATTTTTTAAACTAAGATTAAAATCCACTGAGTGGTGGTGCACGCCTGTGCTCCCAGCCCTTGGGAGCCTGAGGCAAGAGGATTGCCACAAGTTTGAGGCCAGCCCAGGCTACATAGTGGGTTCAAGGCTGAACTACATAGCAAAACCCTGTCTCAAAAAACAAAGTAAAATCAATAAAC
>PVIR01000943.1:49220-143873 GCA_004026965.1 Petromus typicus
CCACATAACAATACTGGGTGTGGAGACCCACACCCAGCAGCAACCAGTACCACATACCACAGTGCCGGGCGTGGTGGCTCACGCCTGTAATCCCAGCACTCGGGAGGCAGAGGCAGGAGGATTGTGATGTGAGTTTGAGGCTGAGCCCAGGGCCAGCCTGAACCACAAAGCGAGACCCTGTCTCCAAAAACCTAAAAAAGAAAAAAAAAATCAATAAACCAAAAATAATCTATCAGGTGAAGAACTTCATAAGATCTTCATGATTAGGTTCAGTTATAGTATCCATAGGACAAATTAAATTCAGATTTATAATAATTGGAATAAAACCTGCTAACTCTTCTTAACTGACTTGTACTATTTCCTACAACAGTTTTATTTGTGCATAAGTTGAAAATCACCTTCAAAAATTCTCCTTCAGATTTCTCTTGCCTTCTATTCCCGTTGTGTGTTTACTGACTTATCATGACACACAGGTACTTTAGTGCTGTATTAGCTCACGAACTTCCCTTTAAGAATAGCTGAAAAACTTTCTGTTACTTAAAGATCTAGTGATTTCCAAAATGTGATATTAGCACACTTGTAAAGACTACTGAAAATTTTGTTACCAAATGGTAACCTTGGCAGTTAACTATTTAATATTCTTTAGCTAGGTTAAGCAAGAAAGGCATGCACGTTTCAACTCCAAGGTGAAGATCTTGACTTGGTTGCCAGGCACCCCCAAAAGATGGCCTCACTGAGTAGGATAATTGTTTGGAACTTGGAGATAATGTAGAAGGTCAGTATTATTTGTGTGATAATAGGCAGCTGGTAAATTATCTGACAGTATTCACGACAGCGTACTGAACAAAATCCTAAAGAGCCCCTTCTCCCGAACTTCCTGTCCTTCTGCTGTACAGATCTGGCATTTGGTCAAGTCCCTTAGAGACCAGAGAAGCAAGAGTGTCTGTGATTGGCTGCTGTTACTCACTGCTGTTCTCCCCAAGGCTTGTTCCCTTAACAAAGAACAGAGTGAATCGGGTTAGATTAAAATGGTGACAAAGGAGGTAGGCTGTGTGTGTGGGGGCCCGGATGGGGGCATGGGAGTTAGATTGTGAAAAAAACAATGGAAATAAAAGCATTGCTCAAGGCCGCATCCTTCTCAGTCCTATATTAACTCAGCTATGACACCCTTGCATTCATTTGAAGAAAAAGGCATTAGATGTCAGCAAATCCCTAAGCAACAGAACTTGTCTTATAATCATCTACTACCTTGAAGTATGAAAAATAACAACCCCCCTGGTAATTTCACAGTATTGAAATATGTTTGAAGTGCCGGTAAACATGTCAACTCAGTATTCTACTCTCGTCTCTAATTACTGTTTCAATCCTGAGGGGACAAAAGGCTTTTTTTGGGGGGTGATTTTTAAGTAAGGGTTTCTAATAGTACCAGGAAATTAATGAGTTAAGAGACCATTCTACCGTGTTTTGGAATCCCATTGATCATTTTCCTCCTCTTCTTCTATGCCTTAGAACATTTTGTAAGTGTTAAGAGTAAATAAAATGTGTGAATTTTGATTCACCAGAAATTTTGTGGCCTAGTTTAGGATCTAAGAGAGATTGAAACTTCACCCTTTTTCCACCACTCCACCGGTCAGGAGAGCAGATTCACTCGCCACTGCCAAAGGCAGCACAACATGCCTTACATTCCCACCATCAACCTTCACGGCGCTGTCGCGCCTGCTCAGAGCCCCTCACCACGAGGTCTCAGTCCCTGAACAGGACCAGAGGCATGATGGGAGAAGGAAAGGTGGCCGCGTTCCAGACTCCGTGTCCGGAGACGTCGGCGTGACCTGGCGCCCCTCCTCCTCACACCTCTGTGACTACCAGTGAGTAATGTATCTGGTTTAATCATGACGCTTACAACCCTCAATTGGCAAATGAATCATTATTTTTTTTACAGTTGAAAATATATCTTTGCCTCCGATAGGTCATGGCAAAGACACATAGAATGTGGTTCCATTTACCTTTCAACATAGACTCCCAATACTCCACCCACCTATTTAGACCATGTTATCACAGATAAGACAGAAGATATGTTTCCTTCAACAATGAACACTTTAACTCGGATTTTTCTGAACTCCCCTCTCTCCCCAGTTTGCCCTTAATGTCAGTCTGATCATTACTCTGTTATTAGGTACCCACCATCTCAGTTATTACTCCCTTTGTAGAAGTTCCTACTTCTGAGGCAAATGTCCTTTGCTTCTGGACAAAGGAAGCTTTCTGAATCAACAGAAGAGCTACATACATCTTTCCCAGCGCCCTCCCCTTAACACAGGCTTAGTTGTCTCCACTGCAGTCTCTGTTCTTTCTCTTACACTGATATTACTGCGAATCCTCGCTCTTCCGTGAATGATGGATATGGAAAACGCAGACTCTGTGTTGCTCAAGGTCGGATGTGGGCAGAATTTATACCAAGTGCAGGGAAAATGCCCACCAGCAAAAATGGTCTTCTCGGGCTTTGGGAAGTTTTCACCTGGCAGACAAGACCGAAGGACTCTAGCTTTGGTTCTGGAGGGCCTGCATTTGTTAAGCAAACTCCAGTGAAACTATAAATTATAAGCTACGTGTAGGTTAAAAAAAATAGCAACTGTCTACTCCAGGTTGGCATTATCTGAAACACCTTCCTAGCCTAGCTTTGGACCACTGAAATACAGTTTCCGAACCTGCAAGTACACGTCTAAGATTTTTGTAAAGCTGCCAAATCCGTAATACAACAATAATTAGCATAAAGCTTGTGCAATTAAACTGCCCAGAAAGGAAAGAATTTGAATCTTTGGCAAGACGTTCCTTCTTTTAAAGAAGTTTCACCCGTTCATATTATTTTCACAGAGCTAATTTTCACAGGAATGGAAGGTCTGTCAAACTGATTTTTGTTTCATTCGAATAACTGTCTACAGGAACAGCAATGTATTTCCAGTCACCAGTTTTCAGAATTTATCAATAAATTTTACTGACCAATACCATTCTATCTGCTATGAACATTTTCCATTTTCCTTCCTTATAACAGGATCAAGTCCCCAAAACAAATTCAAAGAAAAATTATTCCTAAAGAAATTCAGAGCTATCAAAGAGTACTGACCTAATTCAGTACCTGAAATGACTTGATTCTAACAAGTGAAAAATGACATGTTTTTACAGGTTTGAAAGACTACAAGTACAAATCATGTGGACTAGTGAGAGTACTTAGAAGGCTGAAATTAAATATTTGCATACTAATTAGCAGGTCTCAAAGTAAGCCGGACCAACCATCTCCCAGTCACTAACTGCTCCAGCTGAGAGGGCCCGGAGCTCTGCTGGACCACGGTGCTCACGACTGAAGCGGGTCCACGTGAACACTCAGTTCCTGCCAGGAGTCCTACAGGAGGAGAGGGAGGTGCGGGGCGAGGGAGAGACAGGAGGACGCGTCTCTGCTCTGCTCTTGCCCTGAAGCAGAACAACGACTCATGTTCTCAAACACCGTCTTTCATAACAAATTACCGTCTACTGGGCTTGTTTACTCCATACTACGAATTATTCCGCAGACTTAACCTGGGTTTGGAGGAAAAAGCACTGACTAAACACCCCAATTCTGAGCACATTTGCTTTAGGCTCACTTCTCAGGAAGTCATGAATTCTTCTTCAGGAGAAATGCGTACTTCATTTTTTTAAAGCCTTTAAATACAATGGGGAAAAAAGGAGTATAGAAGATCTAAATTCTGTGATAAGAACACAAACATGCACTACAGACCACAAATACTTTCTGCGGAATGGTGGAAAATTATAATAATCGGGTTCAACCTGATGACGCCCTGTACATGTGATAAGCTATCCTGTTTAGCAGAGGGGTCTGAATGAGTAAGGCTGCAAAGCCGCAGGCCTTACTTAACCGAGTTCCCTTTGACTCGAGACCTCATCGCTGCTGATTTTTGTTGCTGCGCACTGTGGACTGAGACTGTGGCCACAGACGTGGAAGGGGAGGCTTCTCACCAGATCTGCCTGAGGGTGGGATCGTCACAGGCTGCCAGTTGAAAGTGACAAACACAGGAGTTTTTGTTTGAATACAAGTAACACTTCTTCTCTGATTTGCTTGTTCTGATGGGCACACGGCTGGAGCAGGGGAAAAGAATGAAGCAGAGGATCTAAGCTTTTTACTGCCCTTGCTACTTAAAATTATGAGCTATGGAGACAGCGAGGTTCACACAATTCTATGATGTTGGTTTCATCCTATGAAAATTGTGGGTAGAGAAGTGATCTTTCTCCAAGTCTGAGTTTCTGTAAATACCAGTTTGAATTTATTCTCATACACTTGACTCTACCAGTTCCCATCAAGGAGTTAAATGGAGTTACAGGAAAACTTTTCTAACAAAATAACCATTTTGATAATCTTGTGGAAGAGTCACTAAATTCTGTATATGGAAAAATAAACCTTTTGTTAAAGCAATTGACAAATTGGACACGGGCAGCTGTCCCGTGGATTCAGTCGGGGTCAGGCCTGACTTCTCTTTTCTCTTGCGGGTCCCCCACCAGGCCTTGTGCTAACTGAGCAGCCGCCTCTTGCCGGCCCCGTTCCTCTGCTCACTGCTCCTCTTATCTTCTCTCAAACTCAGGCCTGGATCTGTTACCACTTACTGCGTACAGTGGACGCTTGAAGATTTTGAATGTATGAACTTGAGAATGAATAAGTTATTTTCTCAGTCATTCAGAGTATGAGAACCCTGAATAAGAAGAGGAGAAAGGGACAGTGCAGCTAAGTAACAAGAAGAAGACACGACGTGCGGGAGCCCGAGAGCAAGCAGAACTATTACTGTGCCCTTTCCGTCACTAGGAAGCCAATCCACGGAATTACCTGCCTTTAAATGAAAGCAGATGACAGCGATACACTAAATGCAGTCAGAATAAACAAAAAGGCCAATGAATTTGATGACATACTGAATAAACAGCCTAGGAGAAGTTAGAAACTTCCCAGGCAAAATTCTATTTTTTAAAAATCTCTTGGGCTGCTGGCAGGAATCTAAAACAGCCAGTGAGGGACAGTATGGGACTTCTTAAAACATTACATTACTGTGGGGTCTCACAGCACTTCTGTCTAACTGGGAGAATTAATGGGGCTCCAACAGATCTGAACTTCCACGTTCCTAGCAGCGTTATCCGCAACCCAAAGGTGGATGTGGCCCTTGGCCCACGGAGGGGGCTGAAGTATTTAGATTAGATGGAAGAACAGTAATACTAGTATTAATATTACTAAGTATTAGTATAGTATACTATAAGTATTAGTATACTTTTTTTTTTTTTGAAACAGGGTTTTGCTTTGTGGTTCAGGCTGGCCCTGAGCTCAGCCTCAAACTCACATCACAATCCTCCTGCCTCTGCCTCCCGAGTGCTGGGATTACAGGCGTGAGCCACCACGCCCGGCACTGTGGTATGTGGTACTGATTGTTGCTGGGAGTAAGTCTCCACGCCCAGTATTGTATGTGGTTACTGGGGAGTCAAACCCGGATCCTTGCACTTGGCAGACAGGCGCTGGAACCACTAAGCTAAATCCCCAGCCCAAGTATTAGTATACTTAATACTAATACTTAGATGGAGGTACAAAAAAACAGCATAGTGCGCTGTCACTGCCCCACTGCTAAGGGGGATGACATTCGGACACGTGTTCTTACGTGTACAGGCCTTGCAAAATGAGCCCCAGAACATAAATATAGGATGAGCCCAGCTTCTGTGCAGTTCATAGTGCAGAGAAATCCATCGAACAGAAGGCAGGAGGGTGACGAGTAGATGCGGGGGAAAGGAGGTAGAAGTGGCTTCCAGGCAGGGTGGTGCGGTGGGAGGGCCCGGGGGACAGGAAGGAGGCGCGGCGACAAACCCTTGCAGACACCGGCCTGCAGCGACCCGCTCTTCCCACCAGACTGCACTTGCCAACAGCCAGTCAGCAGGAGCCTCCAGGACCCAGGCGCCTTCCGGAAGCCCCACCTGTGCGCGCTGAGGCACGCGGGGGCCATCCAGACACAACCAGAGCATTGGACTAGTCACAGTTTTTAAAAAATTTCCAGGCAAAATATTTGTCTCTCCCTTCTCCCTCCTTTCCTCTCTCTCTTTTTGTTCTGGTACCTGAGATGGAACTCAGGGTTCTTACAAGCCAGGCGTGTGCCACTGAGCTAAGTCCCCTGCTATCAGGGCCCGCTCTTCTCCCATCTAATCAAAATACTTCAGTGGCCTGTCTTCCTTGTGTTTCTTTTCATTGCTTCCTCTCTGAGTGTCACTGAGCCAAGGAAGACAACTTTCAGCACTGTAGGAATAACACACATTGCACCTGTGCCTCCCGGCAGGACCACACCACCAGTCATGTCTGGAAGTGGGGCGGGCCTCACAGCCCTGTCCCTGCCATCCACCTCACTGTGTACGGGGGAGTGCAGTGAGGCCGAGTCGGGCCTGCGGGAATCAGCGCACCTTAGCTTCTGGGAAACTCACTGGAGGGCGCAGCCAGAAGTAAACATACCCCCGGCACAGCATGCAGTGTGCGGGCACTGTCCCAACTTTCATTCGCAATGTATAAATGTATCAGACATCATGGGGTACTCCAGAGATGTGTTTGATGATTACTTGTCACTTTAAAGGTAGAACTTTAAGTATATTGATTTTATTAATGCGCTGCATTGTACCATAATCATTCAACAGCTAACAAATGTACAGAAATGTGACTGTTCAGGATTGCCATAAGAAGGTGGCTACGTTTCATGTCTCTGAAAAGCTGAGCCCGTGTTTCCGTTGCCCCCATTTGTCCATCTGTCCCCCAGGGTGTGCCCTGCTCGTGCGCCTGTGCTGGCGGCTGTCCTGCGGCTCAGCGCTGGCCTGTGTGCTGCCGCGGCCCCCTGACTGCAGACTTGGACACCACCTCGCTGTCACAGCAACCTTTCCAGAGCCCTTGAAATCTTCCACTGACCCAAGTCCTCTTCAGGCAAATGCAATCTCCTCACCAAATCGTTCTCACACCGCGTTCCCGCTTCCTGCGCCCGCCGCCTGCGGGCCCCCAGCCTCGCTGAACCACACGCAGTCCCGACAGTTCCTCCCCCCTCACTGCCGGCCTAGAGCACACGAGCACGTCCAAGCCCGTTCACACACGTGCATAACTCCTCCACCAGGCTCATTCCTGCTGATGCCTCAAGATCAGCCCCCACAGTCAAAACCCTTGGGGCCGGGAGTGCGACTCAGGGGTAGAGCACAAGGCCTGGGGTTCAATCAAAGCGCCCCCTGGGGGAGGGGCGGTGGCCCAATCCCCACTTCCTCCCACTTGTCCCTCAGGGGCCCACGTCCTGTCTTTATTTCCTCTCTCCTCTAAGTCTTCTCATTAGGGTTGATTTTTCACACTCTACAGCATCCTGCGATATCATAATACATGTTTTCTGTGAGCTACGAAAGAACAAGGACTGTGTCTTTGATCGCTATTCCCAGCACCCCAACAAAAGTCTCAACAGGTTTGGGGTTCAAGCGAGAAGTGCAGTATAAAGGGTAGAAGGGAAGTGGAGCGGGAGGTGAGAGGCTGAGTCAAGGAAGGCTTTGGGGGGGCGCTGTGCTCCGTCCTCACGACAACCGTGAAAGAGTCCTTCCACCTTACCAGGTAACCAGAGACCTTATCGCAGAAGCTTAAAAGGGCCGAGGATGTAACTCGGCACAAAGGCCCTGGGTTCAGTGTCCGGTGACACAAAAAAGAAGAAGGAGAAAAAGAAGAGGAAGAAGAAGAAGTTTTAAACACCTGTCTAAAGACTGACTGAGAGGTATACAGAGTACCGTGGTTAGGTATTTCCTTTCCTGTTGGATCATAAAGTACTGTACATCGAGTTGCAGACAGGAGAAAGGACATTGGAGTCAGGCTACCTGGGTTCGAATCTTAACTCTGCCCTTGTACGCTGTGTTAAGGAGGATCTCCCTCAAAGTCTCCTGATACGGAACATATGGTAATAATATCTACTCCATCAAATGCACTGCTGCGCAAGAAGCATTTAACACGGGACTTGCCACCGGGTGACCCTCGGCATAAAGTGGCAGCGTCCTGGTGGCTATGCTAGGGGTCACATGAGAGCCACAGGTGGAGACAGGCGGACAGAGGCGATGTAAGTTTCCTCATTTAGCTAAATGTGCTGTGAGCTGGTCCAGGTATTTCACACTGGAAATCAAATAAGGTGATCATTTCCAAATTTATAGAAAAAATTTAAAAAGTGGAATGCTTGCATTTTTTTCTCATATACTTTTCTTAAAACTTAAGTATCTGGATAATAGCAAATAAGAATAAATGGGTTATAAATTTCCCAATCAGTGAATCTATTTATATGTCCACAGAACACTTAACAAGTATCTGTTCTACGAAGAGTTTTTTTTTTCCTTGGAAGCCCATAGTTTTGTTATTTTCCCTGCCAGTACGATCGCTCCTAGCACATACAAACTATATCAAGTACGGCTTTACTTCATGTTTTTCTGCAAAGCACACCCGAACAGCCCCCTTTGGCCTTCTGCAGACGTGCGTGTCTGCCAGTGTCTGAAGCTCTGGAACCTGGTTTTCAAGGCACCTTCACCATAGTACTCCATCATCCACAGGGATCCATTTAAGCCGTCTTAGAGGAAAACATTTGTTAAATGTGGATTTTAAACAGTAACAGAACCTTGGTAGCTGCACACTTGCTTTGTGGCGTCCTGTGAATAAAGGAAGAAGCCACGGCCCTGGAGGCCACGGCACATGAAGCGTCACCCGAAGGGAGGGAGTAACACAAGCGACGGGAGAGGGAGGCGCGGCGGTCACACCTGCAACCCCATTGCGCTGGGAGGGTGGGGCGGGGGTGGGGAGGGAGGCACAAGTTCAAGTTCAGCCCAGGCAATGCAGCGACTGTGTGTTCCTGGGAATGTAGCTCAGTGCGAAGGTCCTAGGTTCGATCCCTAGTCCCGCCTCCCCATAACGCTGGGGATCTAGATTGAGCTTGTCCTGCTCCAGCTGTGCGCTGCCTGATCCTCCGGAGCACCGAGCTGTTGACTGCTGGTGACTGAGCAGGCAGCTGCTCACATCTTGGAAAGCACAGGTGACTGAGTCTTGACTCACTTCCCGTCAGGAGCCTGCCCGGGCCGAGTTACTCAGTACTGCCTGCCCCTGCGAAGTGGGCAAGTCTAGAGCATGTTCAGGCTTTGCCAGGCCCCTCGCCGCCAAGTAGCCATGGGCCGCCTTTGTCCGTGTCACTTCGTATCTATTCTTCCACGTCTTCCATATGCATCCAGAGGCATGGAAGAGAAAGGTTCTGGGAATCTCATTAGCACCACTAACAAGAAAATCTTGAAGGACACGGCATGAATTTGGAGACTGAGTCCAGATTTCCCAGGTTGACCAAGTGTCGTTTTTGCAAGTCATACTCCCCTTCAAGGAGCTATTACGGTCAGGCATTTCGCTTGTATTTTATCAATTACCTGTCTTAATTTCTGCTGTTATTACTGTGACATGAATCCATATACTGCAAAAACTAAGACTAGCAAACCCTCTTCTTTAAGGCTTCTTCTATACGCAGACCGTGGTCAAATTTCTAAGAAAACTTATGCTTAACTTTAATTTTATTTTTCTTTTTAGAAAGGGTCTCACTTTGTGGTTCAGGCTGGTCCTGAACTCAGCCTTGAACTCACAACAGTCTTTCTGCCTCTGCCTCCCAAGTGCTGGGATGACAGGCGTGAGCCACCACGCCTGGCACTGTGGTATGTGGTACTGATTGCTGGTGGGCGTGAGTCACCATGCCCGGCATTGTTGTGTGTGGTTACCAGGGATCAAATCCAGGACCTTGTGCTTGCCAGGCATGGGCCAGAACCACTGAGCTAAATCCCTGGCCTACTTAGCTTTAATTTTAAACAGAACTTAGAACCCTCCTGGAAAAAGTTCCTGGAAATTTCTTACTTCTCATTGTAGTTACTGGACCCGGTACTGCTAACTATACCACAAATAAACCCTCAACTACACAAACTCTTTTTCATTGCTCTCAACCTCTTAACCTCTGTAACCTTGAGAGAGGTTAAACTCTCAACCTCTTTTATTCATAATCAAACTAATCATATCTCAAAGAGAATAAACAGAATGCCCAAATTGATTTTATTATAGTATCAGAATCAATACAAAGCTGGTTTTGATATTATATAATTACCATGGCATATTAATAGAATAAAAAAATTAAAGGTCACCTGATCATCCAAATAGGTGGTTAATAAAAAGAACTGATAAAATCTCGGGCTGAGGATGTAGTCAGTGGTGAAGCACTTGCTAGCATGAACAAGTCCAAGTTCCATCCCAAGTACCACAAAACAAATAAATACGGCTGAGAATTTAGCTCAGTGGTTCCAGTGTCTGCCTGGCAAGCACAAGGTCCCAAGTTCAATCCCATGTACCATGTACTACAAAGCCAGGCGGCAATAGTGGCTCACGCCTGTAATTCCAACACTCAAGAGGCAGAGGCAGGAGGATTGTTGTGAGTTCGAGGCTCACCTTGGCCACATAGTAAATTTAGGGCCAGCTGTCTCAAAAGCAAAACCCTGTCTCAAAAGCAAACAAAAAAAAAATCACAAATAAATACATAAACACTCCCTCTCGCTTTGGAAAAAGAGAATTAGAACTAGGCATTTAGCTCAGTAGCACAGCACTTGCCCAGCATGTGTGAGGACCTGGGTTTAATTCCTAGCACTGCAAAAAATAAAAATAAATTTTTAAAAAGCACATTGCTGCTTAAAAGAAAGTTCAATGGAATTTACTTATCTGATGAAAGATTTCATAAAAGATACTCATGATAGATACACAGTAAATTGCTGAAAGCCTTTCTTTTAAAACTGAGTGTGATAACGATGTCTGTTATTAACATTTCTATTCTTAATTGTGCTGAAGGCTCCACAGTATATAATAAAGGAAGCAAAAGAAATAAAATGTGAATGTGTTAGAAAGAAAAAAATAAAACTCAGCACTTGTAGAAGATATGATTTTATCTTAAAAATCCAGAAGACTTTACAACTAAATTATTTAACATGAGTACAGCGCGCTGACTACATACAAAGTCGGAACATTATTTAACATTATTATTTATTAAGTCTATTAAATGTCTAATAAAAATTAAATTGTAAAGACATTTTTCTTTCTAGCAGGCCAGGCGTAGTCGTACAGTCCCAGCTATGTGGGAATGTGAGGCAGAGGCTGTCACAGGAGTTCAAGGCAGCCTGGATAACACGGTGAGTTCACATTTTAGAAAAAAAATCAAATGTCTAAAGACATAGAAAAGGCCTATAAGGAAAACTATGGAATATATAAGTTATATGTCAATAAAACCCATAGGCATCTAAGCTACAAACTTTAAGAACTTCAATCTATGTTTTGTAAAGCATAAACTATAAAATACAGAAAACTATAAAACATTCTTCCAAGAAATCTTAGATCTAAATAAATGTTGTAAACTCAAACTGGGAATCGAACTCGGAACCTTGTGCTTTCCAGGTAGGTGCAATGCCACTGAGCTACATCCCCAGCCCTCTCATGACTATTTTAAAGATGTCAACTCCCTTCAAATTGATATATGGGTTTTTACAAAGCAAAAAATGTTCTTGTCAGGTGTATGTGTGTGTGTGTTTGCACACATGTGGTTTGACAAGTTGATTCTGAAGTTTAACTGGAAATACAGAGGACCATAACTAGGAGATGTCTTGGAAAAGAAAAGGAAGAAGAACTTATCTCACTACATATCTTGATATCTAGCTGTGTGGAATTTTGGAGCAAGTATAAAAAAGTATCAGAGGGAAAATGGAATCCAGTAGCACACTTCTGCATGTTTAGAAGATTCGCTCATGATAACAGTGGCTCTGCAAAGAAAGAAATGGATGAAAGAACTATCTTTTCAGTTATGATGGGAGGTAAAGTGTGTAGTCATATGGGGAAAATGAAACTTCACCCTTGCCTCACACCACACACACACACACACACACACACACACACAAATCAGTCCTAAAAAGATTTAAATTCAAATATAACAACAAGAAGATTTATAGGAGACAATTTAGAAAAAAAATTTAGGAGTATCTTTGTGACCTTTGGAAATGAAATGATTTCTTAAATAGTACATAAAATACACTGACTATTTAGGAAAAGAATAAGTGGACTACATTAAATTTTTGTTTGTTTGGTTAGTTGGTTGCTTCTTTTTTGAGATAAGGCCTTGCTATGCAGTTCAGGCTGGGCTTAAAGTTGCTATACATCCCAGGCTGGCCTTGAACTCATACTCCTCCTGTCTTCCTGGACTCCCAAGGGCTGGAATAACAGGCCTGAACCATCACACTCGGCTTAGTCTATTAAAATTAAGAACAGTATCTATTGAGAGCACTTAATAAAGTTAAAAGATGTGCTACAGACTAAGAGAAAGTATTTATAAACTCAAGGTTCTCCTGGGCAACTTCCTGAGACAGTGGTAGAGCTCAGTGGGCGAGCACTTGCCTAGCATGCTCCAGTGACTGGGTTCATCCTCCGGACTGAAAAAAAGAAGCTGAGAAAGGTACTTCACAAAGAGGATATCTAGCTGGTCAGAAATGTAAGAAAAGAAAGGAAACCTCATTAGGAATCAGAGAAATTCAAATTACAACTATAATGAAATGCCAAAGACACCCCCCAAAATGGCAGCTGTGGCAAAGAATGGCTAAGCCAGTGTCAGTGTCACGTAGTGTAACTGGGAGCCTTCCACTGGGAATGCGCGTCCAAGGTTAAATGTGTGCATCCCTCTTGTCCAGCAGGTACCCCTGCAGATAAACACACAGCAGCAAATTTGTGTCCAAGTTCAACAAAAGACATGTATAAAAGGTGTTTGTAGCAGCCTTTTCCATCATTGTCGAAGTCTGAAATAGCTCAGATGCTATCAATAAAGAATAAAACGTTACATATTCTGTTATACAATGGAAAAGTGTGTGGTAAAAAATTTCACAGAACATGGATTACTCTCACAAACACAGTGTGAATCAAGAGGAGCCAAACACAAAACACTACCCATTATGTGATTCCATTTTACCAATTTCAAATGGATAAAATGAATCATAGTGTCAGGAGTTCCTGGTAAGCAGGATTACTGATGTGCAGGTGATGTTTTATTTCTTCCCGAGCCTGTGGCTATGTGAGATTATACCCTGGGATTATTCATTGACATGTATATTTATGACTTGCGATTTTTTCCATATGAGTATTATTCCTCTGCATTAAAAAATAATGAAACATTCACTTTTCTTTTTAAATTCAAGAGTTTTGAGGCAGCAACAAAGTTTTACATGTTAGCATGATTTTTTTTCCTTTTCACAATTAATAGATTTTTTTCAAAGGCATTTTAGGTTCACAGAAAATGTAGTGTGCACATATGCCTTTACCTCTACCTCACACACTTTACTGGTCTCATTAGTGTGGTACAACTGGCTGGTTAATATGTTACTGATATGTTTTTAACTAAAGTCCATAGTTTACAGTAAGATTTACTGTTAATATTATTCAACCACATTACAGATAGATTTTCCTGTTCTTTTTTTTTTAATTGAAATCTTTATTGGTACATTACATATACACATCATGATTGCACTCCACAATGGAAATTTGTATGAGTATAAGACACAACTTAATTCTCATTTTTTCCCATAGCCCTACCTACCCTACCACCCCCCCATATACATAAAATTTGTTTCCTTTCTTTTTTGTTATAATCTCATTATTTTTCCCCCTTCACCCGATTTTCATCTTCTTTATAACAGAGCTATTTCCTAGAGAGGGTGCAAATTTCTTTCTACCTCATTAGCTATTGCTATAAGTTAAACAGCATCAAAATAAAAATTCAGAGCCAAAAACTTAGACAAATGTTGCTTCCTAGGCTACAATTTCAAGGCTGGTCCACCATCAGCTGCCTATGGCAACTGAAGAATCTGTCTCTGGCACTAGTGAAAGATTCTGTTATAATGTTTCAAAGAAAACCTGTCATGAGGCGTTCTCTGCTCAGCCACATGAGCTCTCTGAGTCACCCTCTAGTCGACACAAGACTCAGACAG
The DNA here is from genome assembly GCA_004026965.1 of Petromus typicus. Taxonomy (NCBI): domain Eukaryota; kingdom Metazoa; phylum Chordata; class Mammalia; order Rodentia; family Petromuridae; genus Petromus; species Petromus typicus. Next base: position 63,303 of record PVIR01000943.1, read on the forward strand.
GATGCCGCAGCTCCTGGCCCAGTCATCTCATACGTCTTGCCCTGTGCCCCTGGACCACCTTCAGCCTGGTCAGCCTGCACAGATTTAGTCTCACACTTCTGCTGCATTCCTTGGGCAGCACGTCAGAAATGACTAACTCTTGGGAGAAAGGAAGTTGGCTGCCCTCCCCTGGGCTCCTCACAAAGAAGAAGCAGATAGTAGTGGCTTCTAGTAAAAACTCAGGACTAAGGGGATAGCCTTAATGATGGCATCTTGGTCTCGGAGTGAACTCTCCTGGACGTGTGATATGAGAATTGGATGAGAGAGCCCTGCTTGTGAGTCATGGAGCACAATACCCTACGGGGAGTGTTGGTCATGTGTTGGAAGAAGAGAAAGCAGACATACTCAGACATATTCAATAACCCCAAAACAGGTCTCAAAAACACAATTAATGAGTAGAACGGACGAATTCCAAAGTCAAGAAGACTATCAAAAACAACCTAGCCGGTGGTAGGTTGCTTGCTACGGGTGCAAGCTTTGGCACAACAAGCAGGAATGAAGGGAGGGGACCAGGGATTTAGCTCAGTGATTCCGGTGTCTGCCTGGCAAGTGCAAGGTCCTGAGTTCGATCCCCAGTAACCACATACAACAATGCCAAACATGGAGACTCACATCCACCAGCAATACCACCAGAACCATATACCACAGTGCCGGGCATGGTGGCTCACGCCTGTAATCCCAGCACTCGGGAGGCAGAGGCAGGAGGGTTGCTGTGAGTTCGAGGCTCACCTGGGCTACACAGTGAGTTCAGGGCCAGCCTGAACTACAAAGCCAGACTTTGTCTCAAAAAGCTAAAGAAAAAAAAAAAAGCAATGAAGGGAGGGAGGGAGGCCCAGGAGAGAACACTTCACCAACACTGTCAACTGGACAATGTGGAACTGTCGCTAGCACACCCTCCTTTACGATTATTGCCTTTATAATGTTGATAAAACTATCTCATGACACCCATGAGCTACTTTCCATGTTTTTTTGACTTTGGATCCCATTGGTGCCTTGGTAAGGATTAGACTCATGTTTACCCTGGTGAAATGGGATTTTTCTGGATGGGAATATTAACATAAGATTGTAGGGGACTTTCTAGATCTCTAAGAGAATAAAACTATTGTACAGTGCTTTCATACTGTGTGTATATCCATAATCATGATGATTAGTATCTACTCAGTGGAGCAGTCCCCCAACCACGGTCCACGAGGAGCGGTGTGCGTGCTGGCTGTGCTGCGCGGGGCAGTGGGCTGCGCCAGCGCCTAACCCGGGCTTGCTGCGGTGATGCAAGTCGTTCTCAACATGAGGCTCACAGGGCCCTCAAAGCAGCCTGGATCTTATCTTCCTCCTGCGTCACCCATCTCTGTTGTTACCCAGCCGTTTTATTCCATGCTCCATGTGGCGGGTGTTACTTGCTCTATTACAAATGAAAGTTGTCCTTACACGAAGACGACTCCCGACTCCCCGCTGCGCTCGCGGGCCCAGCCTGGCCTGTCGCGGGGCCTGTTCTGAGCTCTGCCCGCACTGCGCCGCCCCTCAGCTCGGTGGCTGTGCTGCTGCCAATGCTCTCTTTGAAACCGCCGAAATCTCTTCAGGAAGCTCATCCCACGAGTGCACATGTGGCTTTGTTTAAAAGACTGCAAAAGAAAAGAAGATGGCTCAGCTCTCTGGGCCGGGGACTCGACCAGAAGGGGGCTCCTGCAAACTGATGGAATTTCTACTCACAAAAGAAAAACCTTGGGGACCCCCGCACACTGTGCATATGGATTCAGAACTAGCATATGAGCACAGCTGCTGTACGAATATCGGCTAATTTCAGTGTCTTCAAAAAAAAGTCACAGGAGTCTTCTAAGCCTCTTCTTGGAACAAGTATTGGGGAAAAAAAAAAAAAAAAGAACAAGAAAACACTGGATCTGAGCACACAGGTCTGAGCACCGTTCAGAGCTCCCAGATGCCGGCACGTTATTTTCTTACCGAGTCTGTCCAGGGATGGGAGAGCGCCCACCGCTTCCGTGGGCGCTGGAGTGCGCCGCCCCCAAGAAATCGAGGAGCCCCTGGGACCTGCTTCTGTCTGAAAATGTCTCAGCTTACAGTCACGACGTGTCATCACGCAAAGAGATGAGAGCGTCCAACTTGGGCTGGCAGCAGAATCCCCCAAAGAAGGCTACATAAATTACAAGGCGGCACGAAGACTGCAGGGCCGGAGAAGCAAGTGCAAGCTTGCCTTTCACCATCGAAGGCAAAGGAAGGCCTCACTGGCCGCCGTGGGAAAAACAACCAGACCTCCACGTCTTCATTCTGAACCTCACCCTGAGAACGCAGAGGGGAAAGGCGAGAACATGCCCGTAATCCTTTCCCCTCACCGCATCCGAAACTGCTGGGAAAGTTTAACCCAAATTGGACGCGGTCAGTTAAGAAAACCCCGACCAGAAGGGGAAGGGGCCACTCTCCCCCTTCCCAAGTCGGGGAAGCCAGCCAGGACGCCCTTCTGCTTAGCCACCTGCCGCTCCTCCTCTTCCCTTTTTTTCTTTTGATTCTTTCTCCGGGTCTTCGGTTTTGGTTTTGGTTTTTCTTGTTAGGAGAACCTCAGTAAGTTGCCAGGGCTGGGCTTGAACTTGTAATCTCCCCCCCGACCTTCCTAGTGCTAGGATTCTAGGCCTGGGCCACCACATCTCTTCAGATTCTCTCTTTAATTTATTCTTTTCTCTTTGTACATCTTTCTGGTGCTTCCTCTGCTCTCTTTTTCTCCACTACACTCTCAATGACTATTCATAAGCAAGCACAACACACGCCAGGCCCTGCAGATACAGAAATGGACGCAAGGTGCGGGCCACGGAGAACGGACAAAACAGGTGAGCAGCGCCAACCCTCACTCCCAGCCCGTGCAGTTTGAAGTCCCAAGAGAACAACCATGGACGAAGCTGGGGGGGCAAACAGGGGCTCAGGTGGAAGAAGGGGAGAGTCCAGCCTGGGCCGCACAGGCATCAAGGGTGGGCTGGGTCCTGCTCCAGCCAGTCGGCCCTGGCGCAGCAGCTCCTCTGGTCTGCCTTCTCCTCTCTCTAACTGGATGCTGACCTTCTGGCAGCAAGTCAGCGTCTGTCTCTGTATTAAAAGGGGAGATCTGTGGCTGCCTGGAGGCCTCCTCCTGAGACGCAAAAATCGTCAAGATGTAATAGGTACAGGGACCAATCGCTTCTCGGCCTTTTGGCTAAGATCAAGTGTAATAGGTACAGGGACCAATCCCCACAAACAAACGTATTCATTCTGTACCACAAAATGTTCTAACTTTTTAAAAAGCCAGATATGGTGGTGCACGCCTGTAATCCTAGCATGCAAGAAACTGAGGCAGGAGGAGCACCACAAGTTTGAGGCCAGTCTGGCCTACACAGCAAGTTGAAGGCCAGCCTGAACTATGTAGTGAGACAGAGTCTCACTAAAAGGAAAGGGAGGGAAAGGGAGGGGAAGGCTCAGAGAGGAGAGAGACAGTCCACTCCCTGTATGGCCACATAGGAGGTGGGAGATACAGCCTCAGGATCTTTCTTGGCTTTTTTCTTCTCTATTTCCCTTACTTTTGTCATTCTTTTAATAAATACCCTACCAAGGGCTGGGGATTTAGCTCAGTGGTTCCGGCGCCTGTCTTGCAAGCGCAAGGACCCGGGTTCGATCCCCGGTAACCACATACCTATACTGGGTGTGGAGACTCATGCCCAGCAGCAACCAGTACCACATACCACAGTGCCGGGCGTGGTGGCTCAGGCCTGTCATCCCAGCACCCGGGAGGCGGAGGCAGGAGGATTGCTGTGATGAGTTTGAGGCTGAGCTCAGGGCCAGCCTGAACTACAAAGCAAGACCCTGTCTCAAAAAACCTAAAAAATAAATAAATAAATAAATATAAATACCCTACCAAGAAAATGTATGAGGCTATATATGTATTTAAATATATGAAGTCATATATATGAGCCCAAATTTTATTTATGGAGAGAGAGACATACACACAGAGAGAGAGAGAGACTTTTTGCAGAAAATTTAGAAAGTGAAGCAAAGAAAATTAAAAAATAATGATCCATGGGCTAGGGAGTTAGCTCAGTGGTTCTGGTGCCTGCCTTGCAAGCACAAGGTCCCAGGTTCGATCCCTGTAACCACATACAGCAATGCCGGTTGTGGAGACTCACGTCCACCAGCAATCAGTACCACATACTACAGTGCTAGGCATGGTGGCTCACACCTGTAATCCCAGCACTCGGGAGGCAGGAGGATTGCTGAGTTCGAGGCTGAACTGCAAAGCAAGACCCTGTCTCAAAAAAAACTAAAATAATAATAACAATAACCCATTGTTCTTTAGAGCAGGATTTCTTTGCTGTTCTAATAACAATTATATCAGAAGAAACATTAGCAGGTTCTTTTTTTTAAACAAAAAAGAAAGGTTTTGGTGTTTAAATAAATTTGGCAGACATTCTGTACTGGAATGAGAGGAAAAAAGAAATGGTTGGCAACCTGAGAAGCCACACGAATTTTCTGGGAACAGGGAAGGAGATCTCTACTGTGGAGCGTCTTGTCACATTCCACTTCAGAAACTTTCCCGGGTCCATGCGGAGACCCCCTTACCTAATGAAGTTCCCTCCCACCATACTCCATTTGTCTGTCTTTCCCAACCTAAAAGCCTCTCTTCTGCCGATGATCTCAGCTAAGATTTGCATAAACACATTGACTCCTCCCATCTTTCCACTAAATTAACCAAGACAAACAAAAATGGAAATCCAAAGGGCACATACCACACTGGCATTTTTTCCCCTTAAAGGCAAAGTTGTCCATGGCAAGGACACGCTGTCCACTATCCTCCCTAAGCCATCACTAAGAGGGCAACCGTGAGTACTGGTGTGGGGTCCCCACGTGGTCGCCATGGGCTGTCATCAACTGGGACATTTCTTTCCAGTGCTGTGGAGATTTTCAATTTAAGTGGCTCTCTTGCTCCCAAAATTAACTGTTAAAACAATATAATTTAAATTAAGGTCATATATTATTAATCACTTCTTGAGCCTTACATAGGATATTTTTTCAACTAGAGGTTATTCAACATGTTCCTTCTTGTTTGCTCCTAGGAGAGGGCTGCTTATTGAATGGCTTGGGGTTTTAACGATTTAAAATCAACATTTTCTTTCACATTTTAATACTTCATTTCAGGTACTCTTACTGCTATAGGTGTTCTACCTAATATAGGTGTAATGAATACAACCTAATAAGTGGAAGAAATAACGAAGAATAAAGATAGGAAAGGAAGAGATTAAGTGATTATCACAGATAATCTGATCCATCACTAAAAGATTAAAAACTTCCACCGAAAGACTCCTAGAATCAATAACCAAATTCAGCAATGCAGCAGGATGTAAAATCAACAGACAAAATGTATTAGCATTCCTGTATTCCAATAATGAACTCACTAAGAAAGAAATTAGGAAATAATACCATTCAGAATGATTCAAAAACAATTAAATACTTAGGAATTAACCTAACCAAAGAAGTAAAAGATTTTTACAGAGAAAATGGCAGTACTATACAAAAAATTGAAGAAAATGCAGGAAAATGGAAAGATATCCCTTGATCTGGAGAAGCAGAACAATATTGTCAAAATAGTCATACTACCAAAACTGACGTGCAGATTTAACACAATCTCAATCAAAATGTCAGCAGCATTCCCCACAGAACTAGAGAAAACAATCCTAAAATTCATATGGAACCAGAAGAGACCAGGAATAGCAAAAGCAATTCTGGAAACTCCCAATTTGAAATTATACTTCAAAGCTACTATGATAAAAACAGCATGGTACTGTCATCAAAACAGAAAACAGACACATGGACCAAAGGAACAGAACAGAGGAAGCAGAAGCAACCCACAGCACATTCAGCTACCTGGTCTTTGACAAAGGAGCCAAAAACACACACTAGGGGAAAGAGCCTCATTAGCAAGTGATGCTGGGAAAACTGGCCATCCGATACAAAAGATTCCGTCTAGACCTATGTATCTCACCATGTAGTAAAGTTAGATAAGAATGGATCAAAGATCTAAATGTTAAAGCAGAAACAATTTGCTGGAAGATAAAATTGGTAAAACTCTTAAAGATACAAGCATTACAAAGACTTTCTGAACAGAACCCCCAACTGCAAGAGAAAAATCCTTGAGAATCAACAAATGGGATCATCACGTATTTATTGGCCATTTATGCTTCTTTCTCTGAGAAGTGTCTGTTCCCCAGACACTTCTTGTTCCCCAGTGTTTGACTTGGTCTTTTATTTAGGGGTGTCTAATTTTTTTTAATTCTTTATATATTGTAATGTTGGTCCTTTGAGAAATAACTGGTAAGAAGTCTTTCCTATTCTGCAGGTTATCTCCTCACTCTGTTGTTATTTCTTGTGGTGTACCTCAAAACAATCAATCTTAGAGCCATGTTGGAAGTATAAATAGCTCTGTAAAAATAGTGAGTTTTGTTGACTTGACCTGCTCCACCTCCTCCCAACTCCATAACAGTCTTGAACACCAACACTCTATAATAACAGAGAAAACCAGCAGCCTGGAAGTCACCTTGGAACCAGTCCCTGAAGACCATACGCTGGAGCTGGGGATCTAGCTCAAGTGGCACCGCGCCTACCTTAGAAGCACGAGGGCCAGAGACTTAAAGCTAGCCGCGTGGTGGGGCCCATGTTGCTCAGTTCCCATTCTCTCTGCGCACAGGTGGGTAAGGGGCAGGTTGGCGCAGAGAGATAGTGCAGATCTTCACACTAGCTTCAGGCTTCCAGCCATCCTCGGCTCACTGTCCCCTTTCTTATGCAGAGGAAACTGGGCTCCGGCCTCTTAGGCCAGCTTTGCACATTCTGTCCCTTCCTCTGGACTGAGGGGAGGAGGAACATCAGTTATGTTTTCAGCAGAAGTTGCTTATTCCTAAAAGAAAAAAAATGTAAGTTACTAAGTTCAACTTTGAACCACTGGTTATAACTAGGAGGAATATAATGGAACTGGAACTCATCCAAAGCCTTATTTTTATTATTTTGCGATGCTAGTTTTACAGACAGCTTAGTTAGCTAGAAATATTATAGTCAGATCGGGCCAGGTCCTCAAGGGAGTCAGGAAAACAGTGCAATGTATTATAACTGTGGCCAGAAACACATTTGTTGGAGAGCAGTCAAGACAAAAGTGAGTGACCAGGCCTGCAACCTTCCCGAAGGACAAGACAAGAGTAACCCCTAGAGGGATGAAGTCTAGACAGACACCAGTCACCAGAGGTGACAAGACCCTGGACCCATCAATTCCTAGAAAACATCTTTGTCTTTTCCCTGTACATTGCTATGTGACGTGTTCCCCGCCGGGGAACTGTTGCCTAAATGACTATACTCGTGACTGTGTTAGCTTTAGCCTTGTTGTCCCACGTGGCTTTTGCTCTATAGAACCCCTCTGAAAAGCGGGGCCCTCAGCAACCTACCTGGGACCCTCCTGCCTCTCAGAAGCTAGAATCTCTCCTCTCCTCTCCTCTCAGTAATTATTTCCTACTCTTAACCTCCACTGTTCCTAGAATTTATTCTTCAGTTTTAAGGAGCACAAACTCAGATGTGTTGCAGATATCTAACAGTCCGGAAGTGATATTTCCCTCATCACTGGGAAGCCTCGTTTCACCTCCTGATCTTTTCTCGTATTACTAGGGATCAAACCCAGCCTTGCCCACTACAGACAAGCACTTGACTGCTGAGCTAGACCTCCAGTCCTTCCAAGAGTTATTATTTTGCATAGCTGGTGGTTTTTTGGAAGATCATGCTTGTAAGATTATATTATTGTTATTATTATTATTGCCATTAATATTATTCATTTGCAGCACTGTGAATTGAACCAGGCCTCAGGCATGCTAGGTAAACGTTAGCGTCAGCCCCAGCTGTAAGATTTTTATTTAACTTGACTCAAAGCTCATTCCTTAGGGAATATGTCAAAAACAATTAGAATTATCTAGCAATAAATAACAGTTGGAGCAAATAATAGGCTATCCAATTGCTTATAATGGAAAACTGGAGCATGTTCATAGGGGCCTTGACGTGCTTGAGCTTATTTCTGGGAATCTAGATGACTGCACATATGTAGGAGGAATGTGCTCAGCCAGGGCTGTCAGGGAAGACCTGAGTAAGTTCCTCTATTCCCTAGGATTGACTTCAAGGATGTGTAGAAGTAGGAAGTAAAGCCTCAGGCGGAGTTGGCAGCAAGTTACCTGGCAGAAGGTTGACTGTGAATCCCACTATGCACACAGAATCCCTTGGCGAGTACTGGGAGATGTATTAGTTCTAGTCATGTACGGAAATCTCTATCCAGTTATTAACTCACTGCTCACCAATTTACCTAGAACCTTTAGTGGCCACATGCAACAAAGAATGCAGACATGACAGAGTAAGCTCAGAAAAACTCATGAAGGGAAAAAAATACAGTGACAGTAAGCCCAAGGGAGAAAGGAGTATCCGATTTTCAGAGTGGTAATATTTGAAATATAGAGCATTGGAACAAAACAGCCCAGAAACAGATGCATATTTATATGCGTAACTGATTATTGACAAATTTGCAAGGGCAGTTCAAGGAAGAAAGAATAATATTTTCAACAAATTATTCCAGAACAATTGACAGCCATATAAATAATATTAATACATATATTTCACATCTTGTACCAACAAACTCAAAATGTTTATAGATATAAAATGAGTTTGAAAATAATAAAATTCTGAAAATAACATATCAAAAAATGATTTGTGAACTCTATGGTTTCTTAGACAGGACACAAATAATATGATTTAAGATAGAAAAAAATAATAAATTGGACTTCATCTCCAAAATATTCTGTTAAGACAACAGCAAATTTAGCCCCCAGCTGGACTAAAATATCTGCAAAAACAGCCATCTGTTGAAGGACTTGTATGCAAAATATATAAAGAACTATCAAAATTCAAAAACAAAGAAAACAATAATGAGCAGAAATTTGAACCACGTCACCAAAGAAAATACATGAATGGCAAATAAGCACAAGCAAAGCTGATCTACGTCTTCGAAGACTTTAGGAGCACAAATTAAAGCCACAATGAAATACCATCCCGTGCTGTTGAGAAAGGATAAGACCAATCAAACCGGCAATACGTCACCGGCAGGATCTGAGGAGGCCCCAACCCAGGCAGGTCCTCGATATCTCACCGGGCACCTCAGAGGAAGCACAGGCATAGTTGGGAGGCAGAGTTAGAGAAGCCCACATTCAGAGAGAGACCGGAGTGTGGTGTTCACAGGGGACACGTCCCGTGGCCTGCAGTGTGGGTACACACATGCTCTTGAGGGTCACTTTTAAGACGGTTGGGCTAAGATGTTTTTACCTGAAGGTCTGACTGTTGCCCTTTACTTTATGAAGTGGAGTAACGCATGGGCTTTAGTGCATGGACTTCTCTAAGATTCTACAAGTTTGGGAGCCAGGGAGGCAGGAAGGAAAAACCAAGAGGCCTAGGGCGTGAGAGTGTAGACAACCCGGGCAACCCGATCTGCCTCCTAGTGTTCTATCTCCAGGTGGTGTTACCCTCAGGGGGGTGGGGTTGATGTCTGTCGGGCCATGAGACCTGCTTGTAAGTCAGTGTGTGTCTGAGGGCTAGAGACGTACCGTGGGGAACACGCCGGCAACCACAGCCCAGATAATAGGGTGCGGTCTCCACATTCACAAAGATCGTCTTTGTGTGAGCATGTTGTGAAAACCAAGCCCATTCCTGAATCATGGCCTGCAGCGCCGGGAATGAACGCTCACCACTGACACAGCCACAGTTCTTCGGCCTGAAAGCCATTAAAGACCAGCAATCCATCATGTTGTCGAGAAGCTTCCTGCCCCCAACAGGTATCGCAACTCCCAAACAACTGTTCAATTTTCTCAAATGACCCACTTAAGAGAGCGCATCTCTGCTCAAGAGCTTCACTGAGCTTTTCCTCTCCTTGAGTCTCCAGTATCCTTCCTGGACACTCCCGAACAGAGTGTAGATGACCTTCAGGTCCCAGCTCTTGGGCAGGCTTTGCTCTGCCAGAGTGGGCAGAGAGCTAAACAAGGCTTCCCACCAGACAGGGGATTTTCATTTGTTCCACTAACCTTCGTCAACAGAATGCTATTTTTTCTCTAATTATGAAAGGTGTCTTAGCCTGTTTTATGCTGCTATAAGAGATCACCAGAGACTTGGTAGTTGGTAAAGAAAAAGAACTTGCTTCTCAGGGGTAGGAGTGAGAGGGAGCAGCTGTGGTGGGAGCCTCTGCTGAGTCACAGGCAGAAGCTATTCCCATGAGGGTATTAACCCATTCATGAGGGCAGGGCCCCAGCGACCTCAGCACCCCTTAAAGGCCCTCCCCCAACACTGTCACCACAGGGGTTGTTTCCAACACACACCTCTGCAGGGCACACACATCAGAGTGACTGATAAGGCTAATCCTTTACGCATTTTTCCTTAGCTCGTGGTCTTTTCTTAATAAAATTAATTTATAAATGTTAAATAGTTAGGAACTACTTTCAGATCATTTAATACAGTAGGGCACACATGGTGGGTTTAAACTAAATATGTCACTCATTTGAAACATAGTCTAATACTCCATTGTCTTACTACCTACATACTTCAAGACAGAAAACAAAGCCAGTTTTTAAAGCTTCACATATACCATGATTCGGGGAGGAGCACAGGACAAAATGGGGGCTCGGGAGTGTTCAACCCAAGGGAAAGAATCGTGTTGCTGTTGTTTTCGTATCCTCCATTGGAGCTGGGAAGCCAAGCTCTTCCATGGGGGCTTCCAAGAAAGGTAACTGGGCAGGGAGGGAAATCGCTGTGGCAGTGGTTGGCCTGGAAGAGTCTCAGCACCACGGTGCGCTCTGCAGCCTCTCAGCCAACGTCAGCACTCAGGGTGCTCGGCCCTGCCCACCTGCCAGTACCTTCCTTCCTTTCTTGTCTTTGCCTAGTGGAAGCTATGCTCTGGTTTTAACTACAGTGACAGTCCTTCGCCAGTCACTCTTTGCGTTCTGCTACACTACCCTCCTCGCAGTGATCCTTTTGCGGCCCAAATCCTTAGCACTTCCGGTTCCAGCACTTGGAAATTCCCTGTCACCTCTGGAATGACACAGACACTCCTTGCCCTGGTATTCACAGGCCTCACGGTCAGGCTGACTCAGCCCTCCCTTCCAGCCTCACCTGTCTGCTCCCCCTGCCCCTGCTGTGTTCTACCACTCCCCACCCAAGTCTCTCTTCTTGTACCTGTACTGGAAAGTCCGTCTCCAACCCTCAGCTTCTCAGCGCCAGCGTCCTGGAAGCTCATGCTCAAACGATGCCCCGATGGGAAGTACCTTTCCATGTTCTTAACTCTTTCATGGCTGGCACTGTCCCTTGTGCTGTAATCATTTGTATAGGTACCGAATATACTCATATCTATTGATAGAAAAACGGGCCAAAACCTGAATGTCCAGTAGCAGGCTTCAATAGAGACAAGTATCTGCCAGGTTACCCCAAGAACAAAGAGTAGCTTGGGGGACAAAGCAGGAAGGGGATTATATACAGTCCCATGGGCAGAAACCAGTGGTCAGGGGCAGGGGAGCATCGTGTAATTTTTCAATTGGCAGATTTAATATGGCAGGTGGTGGTGAAATGGGGCTGTGGCAGGGAACAAGGCATTGTGGGAAAGTAAGGACAACTCTTGGCTGGAAGCAGTGCATTAGGGGTAGTAGAAGGTGATGGGAACGCCATTTGGGGCTTTTCTGAGCTGGCCTGGCACCATTTCAGACCTACTGAATTATTAATCCCTGGAGGCAGGCTTTAATCTTAGCCTCAGTTGCTCATTACTTATTACAGTTGTACCCACTGCCCGACTCCAGAGAGACACCCAATAGGTAGTGATTTACTCACCCAACAATTAGGTGTGAATTTATGAATCAATAAATGAAGAGATCTAAAGTTAGAACAAAGGAAAGAAACCACGTGCTTTTTATTGTAACAGAGACAGCAAATCACAAACTAGGGACAATCCAAGAGGGTTTATAGATGTGAAAAGCGGACAAAGACCTTGGCCCTGCGTGTGAAGGTAGAAGTTGATACTGTTATTCTGCTAGGTCCCTTCAAAAGCTGAATGTTCTGTGAACTTCAAAATATGGCACAGCCGTAAATATTTACCGGGAAGTTACCCAGGAACCCGGGCTAAGCAAAGAAAGCGGCAGGAATGCAGCCTTGAGTCTCAGAACAGTGGTAACAAACTGCACCGATCATTGTATTTTCATGTTAATGTACAGGAATTAGTTTTCAAAAACATCTGTGTATTTACTATCCAGTGAAAGAGCTGAATCGATAATTGCTGATACTGTGATTTACCTCACAAAATATGAAATTATCTTCTCCTGCTTCCTTCCCGATGAACTCTACTTCTTGTTTTCCAGGAATGGAGGGCACGTGTGTCCCAAGGTTTTAGGGTCCTGGAATGAAAAAAGTGCATCGAAGCTCATTACATCATTATCTTGTGATACTGTCTTATATAACAAGATCTCAAAACAGGCAAAAATCCATCTGTTGCCCCCCCAAGTCAGGTGAATAAAGGAATTTTTGTTTAGGAAGATGAATAAGACAGTGAAGCAGCTGCCTTTTAAGGAACTCTACTCTAGCCCATCACAGCCTGATCAGTCCGCCTCACTAACACAGCCCCAATCCAGCCAGGGAGTCAGGGACTCCTTTCCGGTGTCTTTGTCATGTTGACTTCCCAAAGCCGACAGCTGGCCTCTTTGTTTTAGCAAGAATTTTATTGTTTTCTAAATAATTTTAAATATTTAAAAGATAACTCTTTTAGTATCAGGCATGTGGTAGGAATTTAACATATGATTATGGAATAAATATAGGGATTTTTTTCACTCCATGTATTAAGTCTAACTCTCAGTTTTGCCAAGTTCAATAAACCACGGACCTTGAAGAATTAGAATGTATATGAATTCTTTCCCTTTCTTCTTCCCAAAATGATCGTGGCTGTGCTCCATCCTCCCACATGCACAGAGGCTTACACTGGAACACGTGTACACACACAGGCTACTGTGCGAGTTCACAGCACCCCAATTATACAACTTGTAAGTTCCCCTATTACAAGTATGACTTTTCCCCATAGTGTGGTGAATACCAATATTATTATAGGAACTCAAGGAGAGAAAAAGAACTATCCATGTTTATTTTGATGGTTGCTTAGCATGTTTGCTCAAATCACAGTGTAGCTGCATGACTGTCCTAGTGAGCAGATTTCTGTCTAATCTTTTCTCATAAATTATACAACATAACCATATCCACTGACTGGATGGCTCTGATTATCATCTAGGTTGTCAATTGCACAGGCCTCATCTGTCTTGATGTCACCTATTTGCTTTCTATTCAAAGCCATGAGAATAAATGTTATTGCACTCAAGGCCATGGGAAATCAGGGTTCAAGAGTCAAGTGGAACAGAACCTTGGCCACTCCTGAGATAGAACTTTGGCCAGGTTACTCAATTCTTAGAACTTCACATCTCAGCTATAAAATGAAGATAATAATACATGGCTCTCAGAGTTGCTGGAGGGATTACGTGATGTCATACATGTGAAGTACCTGGCTGATAATAACAGGCCTCTGAAAACATCAGGTACTGTACCCCTTCCTCTCTAGGATTAATAGTCCAAACACATCCCTTCTCTGGGCTGTGAGGCCGGTGTGATCGGGCCTGCTCACCCCCTCAGTGCTCTTCCTTGCGTTGTGCTTCAGGTCTAGAGTGTCCCCCAAAGTCAAAGTGCTGGCAGCTGCGTTGCTGCCTGCTCGGCTTTTGGAAGGAGACTGGACCATAGGACTCCGGAGTCAGTGGACTCATAGCTGACAGCATTAGTGGAAGGTGACAGAAGGCATGGCTAGTTGAAGGGGGTGGGTCTGGGAGCCACTGGGAATTACATCTTCCCCAGGCCCTTCTCCCGTCTCTCCCAGCCTCAGGATTACTGGCTGCTGGAGTTGAGCAGCTTTCCTCTGCCATGTTCCGGTAATGCCCTAGACACACTGGCCATGCCCCATTCCTCCCCTCACTCCTCCCACTGCAAAGCATCCTCAGTTCTGGCCCCAGCCCAGTTCCAGAACATTCTAGACCCTCCTCCTACCTATGTAATCACTGCCTTAACCTTCCCTTCTCAGCTTCCACGTGGCTCATTTGGAAGCACTTTCCCTAACACCCTTACTCAAGATTATACACCCTTTGAGGGTCCCCTGCACATCCAAGATTTCGTCTACTGCAGTTATCAGATTGTTAACTGCAGTTTTCCATAACTGTCATAGGCTGAGTCATGCCACCACATTCATGTGTGAATCTAACCCCCAGTACCTCTGAATGACTGTATTTGGAGACAGGACCATTGCAGAAGTAAATTAAAACTGAGGGACCCCAATCCATGGGATCTGGGAGCATGTGAGAAGAGAGTAGGACACACAGAGGGAGACCCCGGATACATGCACAGAGAAGGGGTACAGGAGGTGACAGGAAGGGGACATCAGTCTTCTGACACCTTGGTCTTGGACTTCCAGGTCCCAGGACTTCGAGAAAATAATGTCTGTTCTCTAAGCAGCTAGACTTGGTATTTCACTATGGCGGCTCAAGCCAGTCAGTACATATTTAAGGCTTGGCTCCCTCCTCTGGATGTGAGCTCCGCAGGGTGCAGAATGTGCCCTTATTTCAGCACAGACACCTCTGTGTTCGGTACAGGAAGAACCACTGATGTTCGGTTTAATTCCTCAGTTCATGAACAAACAAATGAGTGAAACGGGTCAATTTTATGCTAAAAATGGCCTTGGATTCTCCTAAGAGACTGACAGCAGACATGATGGGTATTTATTTGGGGAGGGCAAGAACATCCAGGACAGAAACACGTTCAGGGCCAGGCTGTCAGGGCCCTGTGTCTTCCCGCTAGGATCTTAGCCTGGTGCCTCAAAATTGGGATCTGAACTGTGTGGCCCCTCAGGGCCACCCGAGTGAGCTCCAGGTTCTGGCTGCCCATGTCCCCAACACCAAGAGTCTCAAGCCAGTGTTCAGGGGTCCCAAAGCCAGGTGCCACACACATATTTGCACAAACGGTGGACACCAAGCTCATGACAGTGAAACTGACCCTCTGGGAAGGTCTGAAGGGCCCATGGGGTGTATTTGGAGTTAAAGGCACTTGGGGGCCCATACCTTCTTAGGTGCGTGAAGCTATGTGGTCCCCTGATTTCAAAGACAACTGCAAGCCTGTCCACTGTTAGGTGGGTACATACATTAATCACTAGTGTGTCACTGTCAGGTTTCATCATGTATGTGGTACTTCTTTGTAAAAGTGAATCCCCATCCCACCATTGTTGAACTCTTCACTCATAAACTTCTTCTTAGGTGCCAGATGGACCCCAAACTCATAAATAAGAGATGGGTCTTAAATATCATTTCTGACCTGTTTGTCTAGGGCTAGGGACCTCACCCCACCCCACATGCCTATGGTGGGCTCCAGCATCACTGCCTCAGCGAGGAGAACACCAAGCTCGGGAGTCCTCCGGCTCGGGAGGGTGAGGAAAAGTCACAAAGGGCACTTCCTGTACCTGGCCCTTTGATCCCTGGTCCCCACCTGTCTATAAATGGTTAATCTAGCTAAACTGGCAAGAGGAGCTTTGTGCCTCCTATAAAGTTTGATTCCTGGAGGCAGGGTTTTTTTTTTTAAATCCAGCAAGTGTCAGATAATTGGAAGGGTGGAGTAATGCTGTAAACCACAACACGCCTTTGTCGGGACTTGTTTGGGAGCAAAGCGCCGAAAGGAACAAGGGGAGAGGTGCAGCGAGCATTTTTGGAGGATCAGTCAGCTTCAACACACCTTGGCTGGGTCGGGATAAGAAAAAGTGGGCGCTGCAAACTGGCAGAAGAAAACGTCAAGGGGAGGAAGAGAGGGCAGAGTTGCCCCGTCCTGTCAAAGGCACAAGCCAGGTGAGTAGCAGGAAGGTTGACTTCCGCCCTTTTCTGAGACTTTGATTTAGCGGTTGATGATATAGAAATTAAATTTTCACTGGAGAAAGTGAACAAGATGGAGTTCCTTTGTGTCTAGAGTTCTCCTAGTTAAAGAGAACGGGTCTTCCATGATGACCGTGGTGTATTTGTTTTGCGTGGCAAGTCTTTTAAAGGATTAACAGCAACAACACTCCAGAAGTATAAAAACAAGGCCAGTCATGATGTACTGGGCTCCAGGGCCAAGAATCTCCTGCACTGTTCTCGATATTGTGGATGACGAGGGGTAGGGGCTTTATTTAGACGGCAGTGTGGCTGTGATTCTAGCTCTCTCCACCTCTAACTTCCTCTCTCGCTGTCTGGGCCCCCTCCTCAGTGGTAGGGTCTGGGGAGAGTCGAAGGGCAGGTGGGGCCCTCCAGGAGCAGCCGCTGGCTGCCCAGGCCTCTGTTTTTCCAGGCTTAGGTTAAGTTTAGGACTGGGCAAAGTGCCGCAGCTCTTCATGTTGTAAAATTGTTACCGCCTCTAATATAAAGTAGAGCGAAATTGCCCCAGGAGTCTCCTGGAGTCAAATCAGGGGATGAAAAGCAACAAGAAGAGAGAACACTGCTTCTTCTTCATATTCTCACCCCTGAGATCAGCTTCCTTGACCAAAAAGTCCCTTTGGGATAAGAATTTACCAACTTATGTAGCTACCAGACCACAGTCACCGCGAATCAGCAAATGATCACTTCACTTTTGGAAGTGGATCCATAAAAACGCAATTAAGATGTTTTAAAAGGCATTTGTTTGAAAAGCGCAGTTGCCTCTCACCTCTATATATTCTGTCTGGAAGCGAAGGCGCAGTACTAACCCAGCACGCGCCCAGCTGCCGAGACCCTCAGAGAAGCAGGGCCCAGCCTTACTCTTAGGTGCTGTAAAGCCTGCGCGTGGATCTGAGCGGTTTATCCGGACAATCGAGGTGACCAGTCTTGCTTCGAACTGGCTTAGTTCTGCGACTATGACACTCACCAGGCCGAGAGCTACCCACCCTCCTAGGCTGGGCCTGGCCTGAGGGCTGCACCCACATCACTTTGTTCCCTTGACTTTTTGAACAGCTGCAACCACAGCTGGAAACAGCCGGCTGGGCCCCGCCCGCCTGTGGTGTGAGAACCCAGGGCGCCACAGGCAGCAAGTGCAAACCCGCCCGAGGGGCTGCCGAGGCAGAACCTCGCTCTCCCGCCCCGGGCGCCGCTGTTCCTGGGGTCAGGCTGCTCAGCGCCTGTGTGGTCTCAGGTCAACAGGCACAGCGTGGTTTTCTCACATGTTGGCAATTATGTTTTGTTTTAAAATGTCAAGTATACAGAGATTGAAGTAATGCAGATGTAAATAAAAAATACCTGTGATTCCTCAGCAGGGTATGAAAACATTTGTGGAGTTTGGACTACATAGTGAGTTCAAGGGCAGCTTGAATTACATAGGGAGCCCCTGTCTCAAAAATAGAATAAACAGACAAAATTAAGACAGAATCATGGATATAAGTCAGTAAGATTTGGAATTTAGAACTGAATCATTTGCTTAGCCTAGCGCCAGTAAAATTGCCCCAGTGTCCAGGAAGTTGAAAATGACGCTATTCCACAGAGCTTCCTTTTTGCGGCACTTTCAGAAGATGAGCTCGGCGAGGTAGGCTCGGGCAGGAGCCCAGCAGACTCCCGCTCCCCGACGTCGGCTTCAGGAACCGCCACTTTTGCAGGGCTTTACAAGAGGCCCCTTAGGCGGACCTGCTCCTGACCGTGCCCCCCTCACGGGTTTCCATTCGAGGAGCCACCTGCACGGAGACCCCTCCCACTTTCAGTGTAAAAGTCTGTCGTCCAGCACATCCCTGCCTCCTCCGGCTGCCAGCCTGGCATAGGATCTCGCAGGCCGAGGGACACAGCCATCTGAGCAGCTGCCCAGGCAGGCGCTGTCTGCAGTCCCCCGGTGCCCCAGACTCGAGGGGACACCTGATCTCCTAGGGCGATGTTCTCTTTGTGTCTTCCACAAGACGGGAGCCCTTGGCTTTCCGCTGTAAAAATTGAACCTCTGCCAGGGGAAACTAAGAGAAGAGGCGGAGAGTCTGGAAGTGCCCGTTACTTCCCTGGAGACAGGACAGGCTGAACTTGCTAGGTTAGCCATCCGGAGACCGAATTCTTACCAAGTGGCCATCAAGCAACTGCCCTGATGCCTACAAATGGAATAAACCCAGCCAATCCTGACTGTAAATTTCATTGAAGGATCAAAAATAAGAAAGAACTTACAGTCAGTAAACGTTTCCATGAATTTTACAAACAACCAGTGCACTAAATGTTCAATCCTCCAAACGCTTCCTGTCCCATAGCTGATGACCAATGGTGGGGACAGAGAGCCGCTCCCAGGGGCGAGCAGTGCTTCTGGACAGGATTTCTGGGAGTCCAGCTGCACTTTGGTTGGCAGGGCACAGTCCCAGCACAGCTGGACATAGCCAAGCCCAGGTTTGGCCTTCGTGAGGCCAGACTCTGATGCACTGTTTACAGAGCCTCTCCTCTGAGCTTGAGGAATCACTCCCAGAAAGACATGGTGTGGTATCGCAGGTCCAGCGAGGGCTTTCTCCGTGAGGCTCGTGATCTGCCTAGAGCAATGTGTCTGAGGCACTGAGGAGCGAGAAGCTGGCACATTCGACCAAGCCCTGGAGCAGTCCCTGGCACACTGGGACATCTGTGGGCCCTGGGCACTTTTCCCTCTGGGGGCCCCATCGAAAAAACCAAAGGAAAAAAGTGCATCCTACAGCTGCACTGGTACAGAGTACAATCTTGATTACATTAGATTTGTTTTCCTTCTGAGTCTTAAAAGACATGAGAACATCTCGGGGACCCGCCCCTCCATGTGTTGCGCTGTGGGCCGAGGCCCCACACCCGTGTGATGGGGCATGCGCGTCCCAAGCTCGTCCCAAGCTCATCGGGAAGGTGAAGGGTGCTGGAGGAGGGCCACGCCCGGGGCAGCTGGGTCCTGCCTCAGCTCTGGAGCAGTCAGATCCGACACCAAAGGAAAACCCGGAGGTAGAAAAGGTTAGGGGGAGGGAGGACACGCTGGCAGCCCAGAGGGCACAGGGGGAGGGAGCGGAGGGCGCACAAAATCACCCAGGTAGGCACCCTCCCCCTCGATAGACTTTACATCATCTTCTCCATCTAGTTCTCCGGCGTGGTCTGTTATGAAGAGGGAGCCCCATCCTCTCCAAGTGTAGAATTCCACGCATGGACAACCAGTAACATTATTTTTTATCCTGATTTAAATCCAAGCTCCATCCAAACCCCCAGGTAAAGCAGCATGACTGTCTTAGCTCCAAAACAGAAAGCATTACAGGAAACGTCTACGAATCAGACCACGGTGGCACTGAGCAGAGGATCGGGGCACCTGCGTCACACACGCTTGATGCTCGGTGGAGGGTCTGGCCTGCTGGACCCTAAGACTTTGCCCTTCCCAGCAGGTGGTGATGCGATGGATGTGACCAAGAGGAGCAAGCGAGACGGCACAGAAGTCACTGAAAGAAGTAAGAGCGTCTGGACTTTTTAAAAATACGTAATTGCCACACTAGAAAATCTTAGAAGTTGAAAATAATTTATCCATAATTCCATAACAACACTGAATTGTTTTAAAATGTGTCCCTAAATGGACCTTAATCCTTTCCATAAGATAGTCCATGTCCATATCTATTTAATACATTTAGAATCAAAATGTGTCCTGCCTTGTCTTCCTAAGATGAAAGTTACCAGTTCCAGGCCTGGGGATTTGGCTCAGTTACTGTAGCACTTGCTGAGAGACTCTGGTTTGTTCTTCAGTGTGAGAGGAGAAGCTCTTACAGTTTTCATAACCAGCATGTGTAATAACTGATAATATCTTGTTGAAAAGAGTCACCACAGTTCACTGAACCATCTCTCTACTCAGGCAGAGAGAATAGCAGAAATCTGAACGCGCAGTGTCCCAGGTCTTGTAGGACTCATTTGAAATAGAACCAGGGCCACCGTACAAACCAAGACTACAGACTAGAAGGGACATTTACTCTCTGAGACTTCCCAGATCATACAGTCAGAGACATTTAACCTGCACACGGAGCAACTCTAAATTGGTAGCTTTTTTTACTTATTCTGCAACTTTCATTTATTTCCAATTAAACAATATACTTCTGGCTTCTCAGATTTGGAGCGTCAGGTTAGGAGATCACTTATTTTTATGTGCCAAAGAATCACAAAAGGCTATTTATGAGAGCTCTAAATACTGCTGTCCTCTGGCAAAGTATTCATTTACTTTTATGCATTGAATTCCGTGCCTGATACACTGGATTGTGTTCTTGGTAGGAAAACTGTACTGATTAGGGAGAGACAAGGCAAAGAAGGGCAGGTGAGTGAGACGGTGCAGGCTGGAGAGGAATGGCAGCACCTTGAGATGGCCTTGTACCAGCTCTCCTTCCTTCCTGCCCTTCTCTCCTTTCACCACCTCTGCGCAGCTGCATGTGTGTATATACCACACACACACACACACACACACACACAGCCCCTCAGCTAGATCTCTGCACTTGGCCCAACAGCCAAGGACGGTGCAGAGGTTACGGCCGGTGCAGAACGGCCCTGCTGAGGCCCAGGGCCCCACACCTCCTGCTGCTGCGGGGACAGAGGGTGTGGACGGCTGATGTCCACCCCTGCTGGTGTCACCACACACACCTGAAGCTGCGGTGCCGACATCTCCTCCCCATCACTAAGATCAGAGAATCTCAGTTTTAGGGGCCCAGGAGCTGGTCCTCCAGTCTGTCTTTGAGGTTCAGGGACCACTAAGCTCACTAAGAGCCCCTCCTTCCCACATCTTCCACGCTTGCGCTGGCCCTGAAGGGAATGCCTCCCGCTCACAGGGAGCACAGCACATCCGCTGAGGGGCTGGTCCCAGCTGGCCAGGACCTTTGGGGAGGAGCACGGCAGAGAGACGGGGTCACTCCAGCCAGCCTGCAGCTGTCCGTGAGGCCGCCTGGTGCCCAGAAAACCCATCCTTCAAGTTGGGCACAACTTCCTTTGTTTCCAAAGAGTTATGGACTTACTTTCCAGGCACCTTGAGCCCCTGTAGTTACTGCTTATGTTTTCAGATACACGGGTCAGATGACAGGCCGTAAATCACAAGAATGGAAAATCCAAGTTGAATTTAACTTCATATGTTTAGTCCATGATAGATATCAGTCCTTGTGAAAATACAGAGGAGGCTGTGCGTTCTCTAAGATCGCCTCTTTTTTTGTCTCTTTCAGTTATCACAGAAACAGTAACTACAAGACTGACCTCCTTACCACCAAGTAAGTGAATACGTCCTGCAGGTGGGGCAAAGACCCCACACCACGGGGCCGGCGGGAAAATACTCTCCACTGAGCAAATCCACAGTGTTGGACTTGTTTTCTGCTAACAGCTATCACAAAATTAATTTATAGACCACAGAGTCCACCATTTGGAGCTTGTGATCCACGGATAGGTAGCGTAGCCGCAGAGTGTACCGCCATTACTACGGCCTAATGTTAGAGCATTTCCCTCTGTCCAAAAACCCCTCCTGACGGCAGAAGCCCCTGGACCTTCTCCCCCACCCGTCAATAGCCACTGGACTCCCCAATCCACCTCCTGTCTTGATGTGCCTAACGCAGACACTAAAACCCCAAACTCCTCTCCTCACCGAGCACAGAGCAGCTCCACACCTGTTAAGCTCTCCCTCCGTTCCGCCTTGCAGCAGGGGCTCCTCAGGCGCAGTGGGCTCTGAAGTGGATTTTTAAGTCTCCAAAACCACCTCCACATCTCTTAGGAGGCCTGCTGGCCAGGAGCGGGGAGTCCACCCATCAACGAGTGAGACTGAGCGGTGGCAGGCAGCCAGAGGAGACCCAGGGGTTCCACGTGGCCCTCCCGCCTCTCTCGTGGCTGCTCACTGGGTCCTTACCAGGCATTTGCGAAGAGCAAGCCCATCCCAGGGGCCAAGGTCACGGAGTTCATGTCACTCTGCTTCTGTGCTCACTACTCCTTGTCCTGAGGTCCTTGCTGCACTCCCCCGGGGGTGTCCTTTACAACAACACAAAGCCACTCCAGCAATGCAGACCCCAGACAGGCTAGCCCACGGTAGCTGCTGTGCTGCGGAGAAGTGGGAGAGGGACCCCAAGCAGGAGGGGCCGGGAGAAGCCAGGGGCGAGGTGTGTTTCGACCTGACTCCACCCCAACTGTAATCTGATTTTGGTTCTGGCAGAAGGCGGGGCCAGCAATGGCTATGCCAAAACAGGCTCTCTCGGCGGCAGCGGAGGGGGCCGGCTGGAGAGACAGAGCCTGACCCACGGCGGCGGCGGCTACACGAACTCCAGTGAGTGGCCGCGGGGCGAGAGGCCGGGCAGGAGACAGGCCCCTGGTCCTGAGTCGGTGCGGGGTGGGGGCCGTGACAGCTGCGCGTCTTACACGAAGTGCCTCGGTAGTTCTCTCAGTCGAGGTCCTGCCCTGTAGGAGGCGAACGGTGGACACGCAAGGCCCGTGTCACTCTTGTCCCAGCAGATAGATACTCAGATACTACATATCTAGATACTAGATACTCAGGGGCGTGAACCCCACTGTGAACTGGGCATGCGCGGGATCTGGGTTTCCTGTGTCTCGTGAGAACCTGACCCCAAACTACTGCCGTCTCCCACCTTGGGAAAGTCTTCTGTAGAACAGACCCTCATGCCACAAAGCTTGGGCATCACTGGCTAAATGACAGATGGCCCAGACAGGGTGGGACTTCGAACCCCACTTAAACAGGTAGCTTTTCATTCAGTCCCATGTAAGTAACCATCATTAAGTGGGGAGTCTCCCTGAGCCGGAAGTCCTCCCAGCCTTACCTGGTAAGAAAGGCTGTGCCTGCTTAGAGATGACATTTTGAATTAACAGCAGAAAACTAACCATGGGTTCCTAAAGCTCAGAGACCCCAGTAACACGTAATCCCACCTGGCAAGCAGCCGACACAGACCCACTACTGCCCATAGGACATCCTTCCAAACAAAACAGAGCAAAGGAAGGAAAACGACACCACGTCAAGAATACACATGTGACCCTGCAACCACTTCAAACTCTCATAAGGAAAGCTTCCGGGAGAGGCGCCGCCCCCACCCGCCCAGGCCCCCCAAGCAGTGACCTAGGACACAGCGTCCGCCCTAGGGAAACCCCGCCACACTGGCACAAAGGAAGCCTGCCTTCCTGCGTCTGCCCAGGAAAAGCAGCGGCAGTGACGCCCGGCCCCGCAGGGCTAGCTAGTTAGGCGCCAGGCATGACCCGAGCTACCTCCCACCCCCCTTGCAGGCGGAAGCTTACGGGGCAACGCCTCCACGGCCAGCTACCGGAGGGCTCCCTCGCCCGCCTCCACCTTGCCCAACTCGCCGGGCTCAACCTTGGAAAGGAAAACCCACGTCGCCCGCCATGGAATGTACGAAGGTACCTGTCCTCTCCCCGCGTGGCTGCCCGTGTCCTGAGCCCTCCTGGCCGGCACCTGGCTTGTGGCGTCCTCATTCTTCTATAGTCTCACATGACTCGAAGGTTCTCTTTCTGTTCCATGCACATCCAGCTGCTCTATAAACTGGGTTTTCCTCAGACCCTCCTGGGTGTTTATCCCGGAGCGGATGGAGGGCCTCAGTGCTGCGGGGATGAATTGGACATGGATCTCCTGTTGAGGGAGCCTAGAGTCTGATGGAAAAGCTAAAATGACAGATAAAAAAACTATCCTGTTGCTGGTGTGGTGGCACACACTCTGGGAGGTTGAGGCAGGAGGAATGAATGTTGAAGCTCAGCCTGAGAAAATTGCTCCTTAGCAAGACCTTGTCTCAAAATTTAAAAAAAAAAAAAAAATCCAAAGGGGCTCAGGAGAGTCAGTGTGAAGAGCTGGAGTTCAATCACCTGTACGGGAGGGAAAAAGCTACAGTGCAGAGCAGACGAGATGAGCCTTCAGCTGAGGAAGTCACGGAAGACGAAGGCTGAGATGACATTTGACTCCGGGCAGGGCCAGCCTCGTGCAGGACGCTGACACCCAGCAGGGCGGACGCAGGGTGGCTGCAGGGGCGGCTGCGTGAGCAGCCAGCCAGGAGGGCCAGGGCTCCTGCTGGAAGCGGCAGCGGCTTGTATGTGCGGAGAGATTGGAGAGGGCTGGGGTGCAGCTCAGTGGGAGCATCTGGGGGCCTTGGTCCTAGCAAACCAAAGACAGAGGACCAGAGGACCCCGTGTCGGTGGACAGGTCCACGCTAGAGAAATCGGAGGTCGAGGCTCCTCTGATCCAGGCTGGGCTCGTGGTGGAGCCAACGACTAAAGTGGAACTGAGGAGGAGGGCTCGGCTTGAAGGAGTCCGGTTACTTTGTCCTGAAGTTGAGTCACTTGCGCAGCTCAGTCGTGAGCAGGCGGTTGAGACGCGGAACTTGCCCTCTCGGAGAAAGCTCTAGTGGGCGCCGAGTTTGGAGTGGTTCACACAGGGACTCTGTGGACTGGGAGACGGCGATGTTTGCCCAGAAGAAAGTGGGGGGGGGGGGGGCAAAGAAAGAGAAAACTGGGGGGAGAAGGAGAAAGGAAGCCCCGAGAACAAAGAGAAAAGGAGGAGTTGTCAAGGGTGGGGAGGCCTTCAGGAACTGCTCCGGGAGGGGAAGCGGTCATGGAGGGCACCGGCCTCCCGTGACTAAGGCCTTTGGGCCTGGGGCTGTGCAGGAGCAGTGCTAGTGAGAAATGGGCCGGCCCGAAGCTAAACAAGCGGGGCAGGGAGAAGAGATGGGGCCAGTGACAACGGCAGCACGAGGGGCTGAGTCTCCTGTAAATGAGCGACGTGGGTTGACCGGCATCAGCACAGAGAGGGCAGCCTGCTGGCACAAGAGCTGCGGGAGCTCGAGACCCAGCAAGGTCACTGCCGTCACACTGCGCATCGCCCTCCTTCCTTCCCCTTCTTCTTTGTCTTCCTCTGCCTCCTCCTCCCCCTCTTCCTGTTCCCCCTCTTCCTCGTCCCCTTCTTCCCCCGCCTTCCGCTGACCTAGGACCCCAGCCCAACACAGCGCTTTCCTATGTTAGGCTGGGCAGGTCTCACACCTCTGTTTTAGCAGGATCCACTTTTAAAACAAGCGCCCCAAGGTCCGAGACCTGTTCCAAGTCTTGGGCCTGGTTCATTCCGCAGGGCTGCTGTCCCTCCTGAAAGACCTCTGGCTGTGGGGCGGGGAGGAGGGGCTGGGGCGGCCACACCTGGGAAGCCCACAGGCCCAGGACGCGGCTGTGCTAAGTGTGCCATCCTCTTCTCCAGGGAGCTCCAGCGGCAACTCCTCCCCAGAGTACCCTCGGAAGGAGTTTGGTATGTCCTCTCCTCTTCTCCAAAGATGACCGAAATGCGGGGCTGGGGCATGGGGCAGGAAACGGGCTGAGCTCACTGGGCATCTGCAGGAGGCAACCTCTGCCTACTTGCTGTCCTTGTCCTCTCAAAGGGCCTCGTCTGTCGGGTTAACTTGCTGTCACAGCCGTTACTCCCCACACTGGTAAAGTGCAAGCTTTCACACAGGCTGGGCGGACACCGCCAAGGCGAGGGAGCTGCGGGCTTCTTCCTTCCGCGAGAGGCACAAGGATTCGCCAGCAGAGGGCGCAGCAGTTCCCAACCCACAGACCCCCCCCTGGAGCCCGGACCTGTCCTGTGCGGTCTTACTTACTGTGCCCGCGAACTGGGGATATGACCGCAGATGACACAGGGATCATTTCACTTTCTCGCTTACACTTGAAAACCAAAGCAGGCTCTAATAAACAAGTCAACAATAACAAGCCGGCAGGACGGTTTGACGGGCTTGCGATCCAGGTGACCAGTGTCGCCAGTACAAGTGCTCTGTGCTCCCAGGGGGACTGGTTTAGCCACAGCACCACGGGCTTCCTCAGCATTCGTGCAGCCAAGTGGACATCCCGCCACGCGGGAGTGTGCGGAGCACTTGCTGCCCCCGGCTGTGCGGTCGCCATCCACTGAGTGTCTGTACAGAGCAGCGCTCTGCTGGATTTGCACACAATAGGAAAATGCTCCCCTTCGTGTCAAAAAATATTCAGTAAGCCTCTTCTTGTAGATGCCTAAAACTACATTTGTCTCTTTTTCAGCATCTTCTGCAACCAGAGGGCGGAGCCAAACCCGAGGTGAGCGCTTCTCCCGGCTCAGTTCAGACCCTCCGATTAGCATTTCCGGGCAGGTAACAGGCGCCAGCCTCAAACTGGGAAAGATGAGGCGCACAGAAGAGTAACCAAGGCCTGGCTTCTGCCACCAGCACATTGCGGCTGGGGTTCTGATGCCTGAGGGACCGCGGAGGCAGCAGGGAGGTCTTGCCACAGTGAAGGGGACGAGAGCAGAGGGCTGGTCACTGCTGAGTGCCACGCAGCCGCCTTGCCCAGCCAGAGACTTCAGCAGGCCTCGGCACCTGCGGCAGACAGGCGCCTGTTAGCGCCTTTCCTCTCAGGACACTGTGGGACCTGAGGATATCAGAACAGCTCAAGGCTGCTCAGTGTCAGGAGCCACAGTCCTGGCCCTCCATTCACGGCTGTGTCTCTTTCTTTGTACAGAGAGCGAAATTCGAGTTCGATTGCAGAGTGCATCGCCATCTACCAGATGTAAGTGTCCGCCAGCTCCCTGTAAAGATCAGGAAGCTTGGAAATTAACTCACATATGAATGCTGTGTACTAATTGTGGGCTGGTGCTATGCACGCGTGTGTGTGCAAGTGTGTGCATGTGTAGCTGTGGCTGTATCTGTGTGTACGTGTGCTCTGCATCAAGCACTCACTCACAGAGCACCTGGAAGGGTCTTCCGTGAGTCAGCCTGTGCTGGAGCTCGGTTTAGCTGCACGTCCCGGCTTCGCAGCTCGGTGTGATGAAACGACGGGGCAGCTCACACCAGCCCAGGCCCAGAGCGCCCGCCCGGGTCAGGTGCCCCCTACAGGTGGGTCTGAGTTAAGGAGGGAGCCAGGAACCTGAGGACGCAATGGGAGAGCTCCGACTGCACAACCGTGGAGTCACCTGCATCTCCAAGGTCAAAGACTCCCCCGCCTCCACACAGTGGAGCATCACAGTGGAGGATCACAGTGGTGATACTGGACTTTCATTACTCTTGTTAGAGGTTATCTAGCAACATTCTGAAACTAAATACACACAGTAGAAGTTGAACCAGGTCGGCCGTGGCTCCGGACCCAAGCAGGAGCTCACGTACAGAGCTCAGCTCCCAGGCGGGGTCTGGGCCGAGTCTGTCCCGACTCGTGCTCTGAGGAGACCCTGGAAGGAGACGGGTCCCCAGCAGGCGCTGTCTGCCAGTCTGCTGGACCCTTCCTGTCTGTTGCCCTCGCGCGGTGGTTCCCTTCCGTTGTGTCTTCCGCCCTGGGAGGAGGTACAGGGGACTGGTTCCCTAGTGCACCTTGCAACACGCAGTATCAGCCGGATGAACCGGAACTTAAGTCACATCTGAATGCGGCATAGTGTTCAGGACTTTGGGCCACAAACTCCCTTCAGTACTCCCCACCTGCACAGACCCGCCATCCGAGGCTTCCTGTGCAGAGGCTGAGATTACCATCTGGTCTCCTCACTGCCGGACCAAGTGACAGCCACAGAAACATCTGTGTGGTCTCTGTTTGACCTCGTGTGTGAAGTATTATACTTACAAGGCTGTTAATATTACAATGGTCATGTTGACAAGTGCTATAATTAACAATTACAAAGCTAATCCAAAGTGCCCGATGCGGGAAGCAGTGTCCTTCACAGTACTGAGTGCCACGGATGCTCCTCTGGCCCCAGCCCCTCTCAGGAGAGTCCAGGGCCTGCTAGGAAAGTCTGGGGATTCCTCCACAGGGACGGAGTTGGACGATGTCAAGCGATTGCTCAAGGGCAGCCGGTCGGCCAGCGCCAGTCCCACCCGGAACTCATCCAACACACTCCCCATCCCCAAGAAGGGCACCGTGGAGACCAGAGTGGTGACCGCGAGCTCCCAGTCCGGTAAGGCCCAGTCCCAGGCCGCTGCAAGGCGGGAGGAAGGGGCAGACGTACCGGGCTGGCCTGGGACTGCAGCTGTGCCCTGGACACCTTCCAGGCTTTGCCAGAGGTGTACACAGGTGGCGGGAAATGGTGAGCCCAAGACAAGCTTAATCCACTTTCTCTGCAACGTGAAGATGAGGGTCTTGTGCCTCTCACTCCCATAGGAAACTACCCCTTAGCCTACAGCGTCTCCTCCAGTGGGGTCCGGAAGTCGGGGATGGTGGCCGGGCTTCCCACAGGAAGAGCATTGGGGGAGTGTAGAGCTCTCACTCGCTGTCTGGTGCACATCCACTGCCTCCTCTTCGGTGTCGAGTGCCAGGCACCGAGGGAAAGCAGTGGGCAAGACAGACACGCTCACTCTCATCTTGGTACCAGGGCCTCTGGGAAGCCAAGCTCTCAGCCATGCGGGATGAGTGGAATTCGGTACCCGTATGTCAAGTGCTTACCAAGCACAGAGCAGGTCCTTGGGAGCAGGAAGATGAAGCAGCAGAACCTGGGAGGGGAGGACGAGGCTAGGTCGGCTCTGACGGGCAGCGTCCTCCTGTTTGCACCCAGGAGAGACCGACAGCGCCGCCCTTCCTGTGCTTTCTCCCGTGAGCCAACCTGTGGGTGCTTCATCACCTGGATGGAGCGAGCAGGCAGAACTGGCATCAGATCTGAGGGGCACAGGGAGCCCTCGAGGGCGGAGCGCCATTTGGGTGGAGGTGGCACCCGAGGGAGTGTGCAGTGTGGCCTCAGACCTGCGGGCTGACACTCCCACATGTCGGGAGTGCCACCAGAGTTTTGATTTGGGGGCTAATTTACTGGTCCCAAGAGAGCTGCTCTCCGGTGTCTTTGAAGATGGAGGAGCCTGCAAAATGTGGGGCACCTCACCAGGAGATGGGGAGAAGGAGCTTAGGTCCAATTTAAAGTCTGGACTTGCACCAAGAGCTGGCGGGAATTTCTAATCCCAGAGATCAGGTCTTCAGTATTTCAGGCAAGACTGGGCTACTCGGCTGCCCAGCTGCCCGGCTGCCAGGCCTGGGGAGCTGCTGGGATCTGGATCTTTAGGTTTCAGACCAGGAAAGTCCCCGGAAGCCAAGTTGCAAAATTCCCCAGCAGGGAGCTATGGGCCGACTCTCTTTGTGTTCCCAGTGTCGGGCACCTACGACAGCACGATCCTGGATGCCAACCTGCCCTCCCACATGTGGTCCTCCACCTTGCCCGCGGGGTCCTCCATGGGCACCTATCACAACAACATGACAGCCCAGAGCTCATCCCTGCTCAACACCAACGCCTACTCGGCAGGGTCAGGTAGGTGGCACACTGCAGTCCCACCCACGCTGTCACGGGCACCACCCCTCTGCCCTGCAGCATTTACCATAATGGGGCAGAAGGGCAGGGTTTCTGCAACCAAGCTTGCCAAGAGCATCGCTCTGGCACGCCAGGTCAACGCTGTCTGGAAGGAGTCTCTGCCAGTGGGTGTCCTGCAACAGAAATGTAGTCGTGGGCATCGGGAAAAGCAGAACGGGGGAGCACGGAAAGGACGCCAGGGCTGTTCGTGTGAACTCACTGGGGGGCCGCGGGCAAGTCGCTGAACTTCCTGCTGTAACAAGAGCACCTTGCGTGGACACACGGTCCGCGCTGACTGAAGAGCGCCTGTCGGCCGGGACCCAGCACACACCGCAGCCTAATGTCTGCTTCTCCACTGCCAGGAGACAGAACTGAGCACTAAATGTCTCCGAAAAACGAAAATGTAACCACATGTAAAAACCCAATCCTGGCATTCCGTCTAGTGGCCGGAGCCCCTCTCACCACCTCCCTCTCCCTACAGTCTTCGGAGTCCCTAACAACTTGGCCCCCTGCTCCGCAACCCTGCAGCCTGGACTCAGCTCCTGCTCTTCAGGTTAGTGTCGCCACCCCGAACCCTTAGTGTCGCCACCCCGAACCCTTTTTCATGCTGTTGGCTTCAAAGACGCAGCCCCGCTTCCAAGGGCCGAAGCACAGCAGTTTCTACAGATGCCCTCTCTGCCCGCGAGCAGGAAGGGCTTCACCATGCACTCCGTGACCAAGGCCAAGGCCACGGTGCATTTAGGAGCACCAGTGAGACACAGCCCCGGGCCCACAGCAGGGCCCACGGAGGGGTCTGGGCCCACCTACAAGCTTGTTCTCTCATGGCCGCCTTCTTCTCTAGGAGAGTCTCAGAGATGGGAGGAGTTGTAGCTTGCGGCATTCTCAGGTGAAAAGCATCAGCTCAAGAAGGTCCTGTTTCAGGTCTTTATATAAATACAGTAGTTCACTGGAGCATCTACATAACGGAGAATAACATTATTGTTTAGTTTCCAAGGCAAATGTATAACTTCTTAAAAGAAATATTTATTCACTGTTTCCACATAGAATAGTCCGTATGAAATTACTAGATGCATCGTGTTTGAACATCTACCTTCTTCTGTGATAGTGCAGCTAATAAATACAGTGGCAGGGCCTGCTGGTCTACCTGGCTCTTATCAGCGCAGTGCAGCTTTAGTGATGACGTTTCCGATACCTCCCGGTCACCAGAGAGTCCCAGCAATCCCAGAAGAGCCTGGCCAAGCGCTTGCTGCT
Source organism: Petromus typicus (assembly GCA_004026965.1). Classification (NCBI taxonomy): domain Eukaryota; kingdom Metazoa; phylum Chordata; class Mammalia; order Rodentia; family Petromuridae; genus Petromus; species Petromus typicus. The sequence goes on from PVIR01000943.1 coordinate 93,957, forward strand.
CTCGCCTTCACGTCTTGCTGAGTTCTGATGGAGCCTGGAGGCCGGCCAGAGGACAGGCTGAGCGGGCAGTGGGCGGGGTCTTGAGTCCCAGACTCCAGAGGAGGGAGGAGCTAAAACTGAGGCCGATGAGGATGAGCTTCTGGGTGTTGTTAGTAAATAAGCAAGGGGCCTTGGGAGGGGTGGGAGTGAGGGGAGTTTTAGGTGTTTGAGTCAAGAGAAGAAATAGCTGTGGGGAGAATCGGGAGGCTGCACATCAGGGCCTCACATCCTAGCGTCTGGTCCTGTGCACATACCGAGTCCCCCGGCTGCTCTGGGGAGCAGGAAGTCTCTGGGACACCTTAGGATCTCAAGGGCTATGGCAACACCTGTCAGACCCTGGGCGCACCACCCTTCTGGCATGTGGACATCACTCGGCCTGAGGCGGGAGGGGGTGGGACACAGATACCTACTGTGTCACTAACCACACGGGAGACACAGGACTAGCAACCTGTCACCTGCAAAGCGGTCAGTACAGAGGAGCTCGGGAGGCAGCGTCCGTCACTGGTGCTCACTGTGCTCATCCCTCCCACAGTGTTTGGAGTGCAGAACAACCTGGCCCCCAGCTCGGCGGTTCTGTCCCACGGCGCGGCTGCCACTTCTACAGGTCAGTGGCTCAGCCTAGCTTCGCACTGAGAAGTGACTCCTCCTCACAGCTACAACTCTCAACACCCCTTTCAGCAGCTCAGTTAGAGGGACCATGAGCCCCTGAAAAGCCTGGGCCCCTCCCCAACCTGGAGCTGGCACCCTCGGCCCTCTGCTGGTCAGATGTGAGTCTGCTCCCAGAGGCGTCTGTGCCTGGGAACGTATCACCCCTGTGTCCTCGTGGGCCCAGCGCCCCCGCCAGCCTGGTGGTCCCTGCCGCCCACAACGCACTCCTGCTCAGCCCGCTGTCCCCTCCGATCAGTTGCCTGTTTGATGTCGTGGCCAACCTGCACAAGGATGGAAACCGAGGGAGGGATGGAAGAAGGCCTCGGCCTTTGCCTTCAACCTGCCTGCTGTGCAGCTGGAGGAGAAAGCCTAACACCAGTGAAGCGTGACAAGAGGGGAGCAGTACACTGTGCAGGGTGAAAATGCAGAAAGCAGGGACGGATGTGGGGTGCAGGACTTCTTGGAGGAGGAGGCTTCTGGAACAGTCTAGAAGGACGGGCACGATTATACCAAGAATGTCCCGCCCACGCTCTCCTCACTGCCCCAGTGGCCGAGAAGGTTGACCCCACAGGCCGCCTCTCACCTGGCGAGACCAGTACATCTGCCCAGGGCTGCAGGATACTCCTCCATGCCGGGAGCTCACTCTGTGCTTCTTCCTCTGCAGCCTATGGTGTGAAGAAAAATGTGTCCCAGAGCCCGGCCGCCGTGAGCACCGGTGTGTCCACGACCTCCACAAGTGAGTGTCGCCTCCCTCCCTGGGGTCAGGCCAGCACAGGCAGAATTGCCCAGCTGTGCCCTGGAGAGGGTAGAACCATCTGGGTCCGTGAACACAGCTCACCTCTGTCCATGTTCCTGTGAGCAGCCCTGCCCACCTCGCCTGCTCAGGACCCACACTTACTGTCCAGTCCCCTTGCCTGGAGTCAGCTTCGTGCTCAGCGTAGCCCACCCTGGGCTTAGTGCAGCTCCCAGGAGCCCTAGGAGACTGCCCACTTCTTCCCTGCTCCCTAGCAGTGATCTTTATCCACTTGGGCTCACGCCACACGCCCCATATCTGCCGTGAGCCACCTCCCGTGCTCTGATCCCAGTGTTACTTCTGTCCAGCAGACATTGACTAAAACCAAATATTACTGAGCACCTACTCTGTATAAGACAGACTGTTCTAAGTGCTGGGAGTAGCAGTGATCAAAGTGGGGGAGATTCCTGCCCTCCCCAGCCGGATGATTTAGTGGCCTGTGCAGATGACAAACACAATGACAAAACACACTAGATATCTGCAGAAGATGGAAGAGATTCTAAGGAAAATGAAAATGATGTGGTAGAAACAGGAGCACAAATAAGGTGGGAAATGGTCAGGAAGAGCCTCCCCAAGAAGGCAAGGACATTAGTTAAAGGTACTTCCAGGGCCTGGGGAGGTGGTGAAGATCCTAGTTTCTGGGTAGGGAGGCAGATCCACTGACCACGGGCCCAGCACCGCTGCCCCTGACCTACCCGCCCAGTGGCCAGGCCCAGCCAGCTGCGCGTGCAGGGGTGTCTTTGGCCCCAGAGAAGCGTCTTAGCACCACTGTCAGGGAGAACCAGACTCGTTAGCACTCACTCACCCCTCCTTTCCTCTTTTCCTTTCCCCTTCGCGTTCTGGCCCCTGCTCCCGCTCCCTCTCCCGACATCTTTTCTGTCCTCCTGGCCCGCCTTCTTCCCCAGCCTGCACCACTAATGTCCAAAGTGATGACACTTTGCACAAGGACTGCAAGTTCCTGATCCTGGAGAAAGACAATGTGCCCTCCAAGAAGGAGATGGAGCTGCTGATCATGACCAAAGACAGCGGGAAGGTCTTCACGGCCTCGCCTGCGGGCATCGCTGCAAGTACGCCAGAGCCCGATGGCCGGAGCCCGATGGAGGGAGAAAGGCTGGTGTTGGGGAGACTGGATGTCCTAGCACAGAGGCTGAGGCAATTTTGTCATGAAAATGGTTGCCCTAGTAGAGGTCCCAGGGGCTGCCCTGGATGCAAACGAGCCATGAGGACTTGGGCAGGTCCAGAGGGGCTCCGCAGGCCTAACACGGCACAGGGGGAGAGATGAGCCTACCAAAAGCAAAGCTTTCCTCGTATCTGGTGACCTGACCTCTCCGAGCAGCCAGGGGCCTGGAGCAGGCTGGGGGGGGGGCACCCCAGATTATCACGGGCTCCGTGCACAGCTTCTTTTTCAGAAGACACCCTTAAAAAGGAAAAGGAGGCTGCCTACACTGCGGACACCTGCCTGAAAGCAGACGCAAACGGTAAGAATTCCGGCCGAGCAGCATCATGTGGTCCACACACCAGCAGAACCAGCCGCCTGCGCCGTCCCGCCCCAGCTGAGGCCATCTTCCCGGAGGGGCAGGCGCAGCCTGCTCTGCCCTACCACTCTCCTTACCGGGGAGTCCTCTCCCATTTCTAGAATGGATGGAAAAGGGCCCTTCTTTAGCCTCATGCTTTCCTTTCCCAAATATCCGGACTCTTAACGGGTAAACACCTTCCTCACAAGGTTCTGCAGCCTCTCTCCAAATAGCTGGTTTTGGAGAGTCACGCAGGGGCCTGGAAGGAAAGGTCAAGCCCAGAACATTTGAAAATAAAGGCGAGTTAAGTCAGTTACCTCCCGACTGGGAAAGGGTTAGATCCTGACCCAAGGGGAGCTGGTCCTCACATTTTAGGGGTGGAGCTGGGGCTGTGAAGTCAAAAAACACATTTTGAAATATAACAAAAAACACTGGCAAACTCACAGACAGCTCCACATATGCCCACAAATACTGTCCAAGGCTCGGGAACAGCCTCTCCACGCTGTCCTTGCCTAACCTCCGCGGTCCCTCCACCGGAGAGAGACTGTGTACCCTCCAGGAGGAGGCAGAGCTGCTGACCTTGACCTCCGGAAGCCAAGAGAGCAGGGCCAGTGTAGGATGTGCACTCGGAGGGCGTCGGGCTCTGTGTCCAACCCCAACACCAAGGAAAGACAAAATGCCAGTCATTTCTCACAAGCACGCTCGCTGAACGTACATGTCACCCAGCATGCTCTTCCAAATACTGATTTTAAAGATTAAGGCCACAAGACAGTTAAACCCGATGCTTGTTCCACTGTGCTCGCGGGCCATGCCACGTCTTCATGGGTGTCGTGAGGACCAGGCTGCCTGGGGCTAAACGCAGACCCAGAATCGCCGCACGGGGCAGGAAGACAAGCTCAGTCCAAACCTGTCTGCCTTTCAGGAGATGTGAAGGTCGTCTCCACCAAGGGCAAGTCTTCCTCCACAGGTGGGTGCACAGGGCCTCCACTGTAGAGACTCCAGGGCTGTTGTGGCAGGCAGCGGCCGGTGCTCGGGGGATCCCAGCTCTGGCTCCGACGGCTTAGAAAGGGCAGGCTGAGGGCAGGAGGGCAGGAGTTGGCTTCGAAGGCCCTGCTCCCCGTAACCAATAACGCTCAGTCCCCAGGTCTCCCAGGGGGAGGGCTCACACAAAGCCCTCTGCCTGGTCCCACAGTGGCTCTGAGCCACGTGGCCCTGCCCTCCCCTCCTCCTGCACTGACAGGAGCCATCAAGCCAGCTCTCACCGGCCTCCACTAAGCACCGTGTGAGACTCTGGGCACCCTGGGGACCACAGAGCATGAGTCCAGAGCCAGATCGGCGGGGTCTCCCAGGGAGTCTGCACATCAGAGTGGCCTTTCCAGCAATGGTGTCACCCAAGCCGTGGCCACATGCTTGGTCCTCACTGATTTAGAGGCTGCCCCACTCCATCCAGTGTGTGTCTCACGAAACAGACAATCTCCGCACCACTTCAAGGTGCAGGGACCTCAGCAGGCCACACAGCTCTGGCCCACACCGGTCACCTCTGCTCCTCCCCAGCCGCTGCTGTGTGCACAAAGATGTGTGAAACTCAGAGTCCCCTCGGCCCCCACACTCAGGCCACAGGAAGTCCCCGCAGCCAGGAATGTGGGGGAAATGCTTGACAGCACCTCACCTTCCCTGTCTTTTCCACAGAAACCCATGGTTACGACCACCGCAGTGGCGGTGGTGGAGGCGGCGGTGGCGGCGGTGGGGGGCTGTGGGGGGCCGCGCCCTCCTGGTGCCCCTGCAGCTCCTGCTGCAGCTGGTGGAAGTGGCTGCTGGGCCTGCTGCTCACCTGGCTGCTGCTCCTGGGGCTGCTCTTCGGCCTCATCGCTCTGGGTAGGTGCAAAGGCCCAGGGCAGGCTGTGTGGTGGGCAGCGGGACATGGCCAAGCCCATTGCCCCTTCAGAAGGCAGGCACGAGCCCCAGCGACACCTGGGCCTGGGTGCATGGTCCCTGGGTGTGGAGCTCGGATTCTAAGGAGCCCTGGGCCCGCCTGCCTTCTGAGCACCTGTGGCTGTCAGCTCAGGCCTTCCACAGCCCTTCACTTGTCCCCTTTCCACAGAGGAAGGGTGAGCTGTCACCCAGCCCAGTGGGCAAGGCTGAGGCCCAGGCCGTTTCTCAGGGGGTCACGGCAGGTCCACCCTGCTCCACATAAGCAAACCAGCATGGAGGCCCAGTGGCAGGAAGAAGCTGCCAGCCCAGGGCCCGTGCTGGCTCCCCATAGCGAGTGTCCGCGGGGTGCCGCACAGGGCTCTCGCGATGGCGCTGCTGCCCCTTGCCCATTTGCAGCAGAGGACGTGAAGAGGCTGAAAGCCCGTGTGGACGAGCTCGAGAGGAGCCGGGGTGGTGTCCTCTCCTATGAGGACAGCGTGGAGAGGAGCTACAAGGAGCGGCTCCAGGGTGCCACACCCAGCGAGGCAGCGGGCGCGGGCAGGGCCGGCTTCGCTGGCGGCCAGGAGGAGCTCTGGCTGTTCGTGAAGAACAGGCTGATGCAGGAGCAAGAGAACGGTGAGTGCTGGTCCGCCGCAGCTGCCTGGACGTCCACGTTGTGGAGACACCCCTGGCCACTCAGCTCCCTCACAGCCCCCAGAGGAAAGGGGGCGCCAGCTCTGGGCCCCACTGGCTGGAGGAACCGGGGTCCTTGCAGGCTTGAGCAGAGCCTGTCTCCCCACGACCCACAGCCAGCCCTGTGCATGTGAGGGAAACCGCAGCTGTGGCCCTAACTCAGGACTTCCTCTCTCTTGCAGGAAATCTCCGAGGAAGCCCTGGGCCTAAAGGTACTGCTGGGAGCGACGCCCTTACCTGCCACTTGGTCCACAGTGAGAGCCGGTGCTCTGGGCTGACCCGAAAATATTTTCTGTTTCTTCTAAATGGGAGAATGAGAAGCCAAAGTACTTCCCGGAGGGCTGAGAACCAACATTAGAGTCAGACTTTAGCCTAGGAAGGGGACCCAGGCAATATCTAGGGGAGACTCCGCCCCCCAGCCAAGTGCCACACACCACCCATATTTCCACCCCTGCCTTGATGTAGGGCTCATATACTGCCAGTGGCTGCGAAGCACATGAGGAGAAGGGCCCTGGGCCTCATACTTTGCATTTCTTTCTGATTTTAGGTGACATGGGAAGTCAAGGTCCAAAAGGTAACTCCAACACGGACGTTTTCACCTTATCTTTACTAGTGCATGTTGGCATTCATGCTGTGGAGTTGGTGCGTGTGTGTAACACCTCATTCCCTTCTCAGCCCCTCCCCGCCCTCCCCCACCCCTCGGTCCTCTTCCTGACTGAGAAAGATCTAGCATGGTTTAAAGCAAGGTCCTCACCCCCAGGCCTGGTGGGGACCAGCTGCACAGCAGGAGCCTCTCCCGCCCTGCCCGTTACTTGGGCCACTGCCTGAGCTCCACCTCCTGCCAGGCCGGAGGAGTGGTGCCCAACCCCAAGGTGCCTACTGGGCACAGGCAGCGCTCCCTGTCCCATTGGACTGGGCTCAGCAAACTCCCGTGCAAAGAGAAACTGCTGGGGCCTGGGACAGTAGACTTGGGTGCGGTCAGAAGTCTGCAGTCTTAAGCATCTGTCCCTGGCTCATCTTGCACCCCCAGACCCGCCAGCAGAGGAACTGGGTCCCCCACCTCAGGACCCTCCATCTCTCCTCAAGCCGTGCCTGTAGCGCACTCCCAGCTGAGGACCGATGGTTCTGAGCCCCCACACCTGCTCTTGTCGGGTACAATACAGCATTCCCGGTTACACGTGATGTGTTCATAATTGTGTTCATAATTACTCACTTCAAGTACATGCCGAATGGTTTACGGGACACAATTATACTAAAAATGCACTTCTGTTTCCCTGCACTTCAGTGTAACCCGGATGTTGCATTTTCGTTTGCCAACATGGCAGCCCTAACCCAGTTCCCACCAGCGGCTCCTGCAGGGACCTGGGCTGGGTCCCCCGGCTGACATGTCTTTTCCTTTGCTCCCACAGGAGACCGAGGCCTTCCTGGGATGCCAGGTTTGTAGCCCTGAGACTTCTGGGGCTGCGGGTCCTGGGTGGCTGCGTGCTGGCCACGGGCCTCCGGAAGGAATGGGGCTGAGGTCTTCTCCTGTGTCCACAGGTGTCCCCGGGCCCTTAGGCCAGCCAGGTCCAAAGGGACAGAAAGGCAGTGTGGGTAAGAACCGAATCTCCCACTCATTCACCCTGTGCTCATGCGCTCGTTCAGGAGGCGCTCAGTCCAGGCCTGCTGGGCACCGAGCCCCTGTTTTAGGAGACAGGAAACCCCTGCTGCCCATGGGGAAGAAGGCAGTAAGTGTGGGACACAAGGGAGGACTCAGCAGGCCAGAGGTCGTGTGTGACCTGAGGGAGGCGGCTGAGTGGGGGGCACGGGGTGAGAGGGTGAAGACGGGGCTGGAGTCAGTGGAGCAGCAGCAGAGGATGGAGGCGCAGAGGCAGCTGGCGGGGTGGCCACGGGGGGCCCTGCAGCCGCCTGAGGGTGTCGGCCTTTACCCAGCCTGAGCTGCGATCACAGGCTTTGGCAGGTTAGGAGCGGAAATGGGACTTCCCAGAGTTGCTCTGGTGTGGGGGTGAACAGAGACTTCAGGGCCCTGGGCAGCAGCCGGCCGGTCAGGGAAGAGGTCCAGGCTAGCTTTCTGCCGCTGAGGCGCAGCCAGGGGCCCTCAGGGGACCCTAACTGTGAGGCTGGCACTCTTGTCTTTAGGAGATCCTGGCATGGAAGGACCCATGGGCCAGCGAGGGCGAGAGGGCCCCGTGGGACCTCGCGGTGATCCAGGCCCTCCTGGATTTGGGGAGAAAGGGGACAAAGGTAAGAGGCTGTCTCTCGCCGGGAACATTAGCTTTCTCCATCCTTCCTTCTGTACACATATGGAGTATGTATGAGAATGTATGAAATTCGAGGGGCTCACGCGTCCAGAAGTGCCCGACATTGAGCTACCCCCGCCCACCCGGGCTTCTTTCCACCAGCACCCCGCCTTCCCCTGGCAGCATCTGTCCAGTGCTCTTCCCACACGGGGCCCTGTGGGAGGCCCTGGGGGACGGCAGGCACTTGGAGCGCCCTGCAGGGCTTGGGGCTCAGAGCAAGAGGCCTTGGTGAAGCCAGGGCGGAAGAGAGCAGGCCCTGCAGGGAGGGAGGCTGGCCGGCCAGGAGCAGACTCGGCACGGAGGGAACGGGGAAGGTTTTACATTGTTTTCCAGATCTGCTTTTTATCGGATGGAACCAAGACGGGCACCCGAACTCTAATGTTGAAAGCTGAGCAGGACGCTTTATTTTTAGTCTCACTTTTTTCCTAAAAATGTTGCTTGTCCCAGGAGCCAGCACTTACCGAGCGCCTCCTTTGTGCTCGGCCTCTGAGAACAAGGACCTGGGGGTAGAAACCCAGTTCTGTTCTGTAGTGCCTTCGACCGCAGTGGGGTAGGAAGCAGCTCCTCCAAATGACACCGCCGGCTGAGGGACAGCCAGACCGGGGGCTCTCTCGAATGGCTTCTTCCTCCTTTTCTCCTCAGGGGCTGCCGGCGCACCAGGTCCTCATGGTCCCCCTGGTGTCCCCGGGTCTGTGGGTCCCAAAGGTACGTGAGGCCCAGGATGGCCGCACTCAGGACAGATAGCTGGGAAGCAGGGTTCACAGGGTGCCCCCCATTCTGCAGAGTCCCTGAGGGTCAGGGTGAGGACTGCGACTCTGGCCCCAGGGTAGGGCGGGTTGCCCTCAGTGGCCACATTGCACGGTCCCTCCCTCGCCCGCCTGCCCATCACCCTGGCCGGGACCCCAGCCAATCATTGTCTCCTCCTCAGGTTCCAGTGGCCCTCCCGGCCTCCAAGGGCCACCAGGTCAGTATGCTCCTTCTTGGAAATAGGTGCTGTTTCAGGGGGAAAAAAAGGAGGGATGTTAAAAGAAAATCAAACTTTTTAAAGCCACTATAGAGAGCTCCTGGAGATGCAAAACTCCAGTCCACACGTGTGGCTGAGCCCGTGGCTCCTCCAGGCTCACTGTGACCTGCGCAGGTGTGAGGCCCCTGCTGCTTCAGCCACAAGCAGTTTACAGCCTGCTAGCTCCGAGGCCACTGTTGCCCCTGCCTCATCCTCTGTGGGCCAAAGAGCTGCAGCCAGCGTCTCTGAAGGCCCTTGTGGGCGGTGCTAATGCCAAAGCTGGTGATCCTCAGGGCAAGGATCCTGGATCGCAGGAGTTCACGGACAGCAGTCTTTGACTTTGACTCCAGGGTGCATGTGTGTAGATTTGTGTGTATGCACAAGCACATGTGTGTGCATCTGTCCCCTCTGAGAACGGGACACCCATCCACCTGTGTGCCTTCTCTGGTGACAGGCTCTGTGGGTCTCCAAGGCCTCCGAGGTGAAGTGGGACTTCCTGGTGTTAAAGGTGAGCTGGGGGAGGGGCTGGGAGGAGGAGCAGGTCGCCTGTGGGGCTCTGTGTCAGGAAGCAGGTCGGGGAGGCGGAGGAGGCATGGCTAACAGACACAGCCTCCAGCCTGTGGGCGAGCACAAGAGGGAAAGCGAGGCTAGGGTCGAGGAGTCAGTCTTCAGAGGTGGGCAGGACCTCCTTGGTCATCGCCTGCAGGGCTTTATGTACCAATGTGTGTTTCCTTTCAGGTGACAAAGGCCCCATGGGGCCACCAGGACCCAAAGGTAAGCAATCCTGTCACCGCTCGGTCACCATGGTCCCCCTGCTGCTGGCCCCCAAAGCGACCTGGAGCACACATGACTCAGGTCTCAGAACCTGTGACCGAGATGCAGCCGAGAGTTCCTCCCATGCTGTCTCTCAGATAGGGAAACCGAGGCACGAACCAGCCAGCAGCATCGTGTAGTCATAGGAGAGGTCCCTGTGCAGGCACATTCCGAGGTGCCAGTCTCCCGGCTCTCAGGACACCTACGCGAGGAGCTGCCGCCTCCTCCGCTGCTCCAGGGTCGCCTCCCGCCAGCGTCCTGCTGCGGAGCACTGCGTCCCCGAGGCAGCTGCAGCCCAGGGCCCCAGCACCCAGGAAGGCTGTGTCTTCCTCATTCACAACTGACGGTTCCCCCGCCCCATATTTGTTCCAGGTGACCAGGGTGAGAAAGGACCCCGAGGCCTCACAGGTCAGTCTATGCATGAATCTAGTTCAATGTGATGGGAAAACACAGAAGGACAAGGTAGGATCTGTCTGCAGACCTGCAGGGAGCCTGCTGTCTAGAAAAGGCACAACACAAAGATAAAGCTGTGAGTGAAAGACAAGAAGGATCGAGATGTAGAGTCCAGGCTGAAAATGTCTGGGCAGAAGGAGTTTATGCTCGTCTCTGATTCTCTGGGGGAAGCCCGATGGGAAAATTAATAAGCAGCTCTCAAGTGGCGCGAAGGGTGTCCTCAGCCACACAGCCCCGCTGACACCTCTGAGAGGGAGGCTGACTTGAGGACGCCCGACCCCGAGGGCTCTCTGTTTGCAGGGCACGAGACTCACACGCGTCCCCTTGGCTCAGGGTCGGCTTCGGGCCAGAAGCCCAGGGGAGGGGAAGTCAAGACAGCAACTCCCTCCAACCCCCTCTCGCGGGAAGTGGCAAGACCGGGAGGGAGCACGTGGGGCTCTGCTGTGGCGGCTCACAGCTGACCTGGTCCTCTGTCCTTCGCAGGCGAGCCTGGCACGAGAGGTCTGCCTGGGGCTGTGGGCGAGCCGGGAGCTAAAGGAGCAACGGGTGAGTGCTGCAAAGGGCGGTCGCAGCGGGTCCGCCCTGAAAGCGATGGTCACAGTGGCCCTGCAGAGGCCCTTCAGGGCTGCCTCTGCCAAGTCTAGGCCACTCCCACTCTCCAGGCCACTTCCGGGTCTAGGCCTCCCTCTGTGGGGTCTCCCTGCTCCCCAACCGCCTCAGCAGGGCGCAGCCCACCCAGCCCAGCTCCTGCCTGGATGCACAGGACGGCCAAGGGCGGAGGTCCTTTGGGACCTCGGTACCAGACCGCAGGCCCAAATCCAGGCTGCCTGTGGCCAATCCCCATGAAGGCACCTGTCAGGGGGCTGCAGGATCTGCCCAGAACCTTCCGAGTCCCACAAGGGCCCAGGCCCCACCGTGGAGATGTGGCTCCTTCATGGTTGTTTATTTAGCCAGTTATTTCTTAAGAACCACCTGGGCACAGGACACATAAGACAACCAGCAAATAAGGTCCTCCACCCCTGCAAGGGGGGCGGCCTGTGAGATGCGGCAGGTGGCGAAAGGTATCTAGTGCGCGAAGGTATAGTTGAGAGAAAGTTCTTCCCGCCAGAAGGGCAGTGGAGGTGGCATTTCAGATAAACTTAAAAAGAGAATATCTAAAAGACACCCAGATTGGAAAGTTCCCCCTGCCATGTCCCAGGGGACAGTGCGACAGGAAGGACACCATTTTGGATAAAGACGAGGAAGGTGCCTAGAGCAGAAGAGAGAAGAACACGGAAGACTGAGTCCCCGGACCACACACATGGAGCAACACTGAGGGGCGTCCACGCCCTTGACCTTGACGTTTGGTGGAACGGAGACACTAGCTAGCACAGAGGAAGGGCAGGGAGAAGACTGTGTCCAGAGCGCGATCGAGGCAGGGCTTCTCCCCACTGGGCCGCAGGAAGAGCTGTGCAGGCCCCAGCCCTGCAGACTTTGTGCCCTGAGGCCCTGGGGACAGCACAGAGGAAGTATCACAGGTAGCTGAGGGGCTTCGCTTTTCTACTTTTCCAGGCCCTGCTGGTCCTGATGGACAACAAGGTCCAAGAGGTGGGTCTTCTCCCCCACCACCCGCCCTGCCATCCATGCCCGCCCTCCCCACGTCCCTGCCTGCGCTCAGCCCCCTTCAGGATGCCAGAGGGGCAGTAGCTGGGGAAACACAGGGTCTGGTTCTTGCTCCCCTCCTCCTTCCCCCCCCTCCAGCAAGTCATTTACAAAACTGGGGGGCCATGAGCTCGGAGGTGGTGGTGGTGAGCCCTCGGAGAGACACCTCAAGCCTGACTTCCCCCCCCAGGTGAACAAGGCCTAAAGGGAATACCTGGAGCCCGGGGCCCTCCGGGACCTTCTGGAGACCCAGGAAAGCCAGGTAACGGGTAGGACAAGGCCACAGCCCTGCTGAGTGTACCCGTATGCCCACAGGATGTGGGCATCTGTCGGGGTGTGCATGCCTGTGTGTGACGCATGCGTGTGTGCATGTACCCCATGTGGCTTGCCCCGTTTTCCTCCCAGGCCCAGCAGGGACCCCACATGGCAGGCCATGCTCCATGCAGTGCCACTCACCTGGCAGTCCAGAGGAGCGGGGTTTGCCGCTGAAAGCCAGGCACTCTAGTCAAGGGAGGGGATGCCCCTCCAACTGCAGACCTGGCCACCAGCTCAGTGCCTTGCTGCCCTGGCCTTTCCCTTCCTGATCTCCCCCACCGACAGCTGCCACCCCCAGAGAGAGGCCCTGCTAATCTCCAACAAGGGCTGCAAGAGAACAAGGCTGTCAGGGCCGCGGGAAGGTCTAGGGCAGTGCAGGCTCCACGGCTGGGCCTCTGAGGCTCCCAGCTCACCTCAGATTCCGGAGACTCTGAGCCCACCCTGCTGGGGGCCAGTGCCCAGCAGAGTACCCAGGGGTCACTTCACTGCAAAGCTCCGAGATCCACTCTCTGTCCAGCCTGGGAGGAGCTGGACTGGCCCCCAGAGGCCTTCCTCCTGCTCCCTCTGATCCTCCGGGGCCACATCCGCTGCCCTGCAGTGCCAGACCGAGGGTCCTTGGGACTGTTCTCATCCCTGAGACTCTGTCTTCTCGTGTCTTACTTTCTCCAGGTCTCACAGGACCCCCAGGACCTCAGGGTGAGTCATGGGGTCCCTCTCACGCCTCCTAGGACAGGGCCCTCGGCCAGCACTGCTCCAGGACTGCCACCTCCTCCCCCCTCAGTCCCCAGAAGGCATGGGCTCGGCCTCCACTGGCACCGTAGGAAGGAAAATCGAGTTTGATCGTGTGCTGCATCTGCACCCCCTGCAGGGATGCCGGGAGGAGGCCTGGGCCCTTGGGGAGCTACTGCTGGCCAGGACCTCTGTAAACCCAGAGGTCCATATCCCCTGTTGGCATGGGGGGGGGGGGCTCTCCCTTCATGAGAGTACTGTTTCCCTGGGGCAAGATCTTCAGGATTTGAGAAATCACCACCACACTTGGCCGGTCCTTTCCCAAAGGAAACTAGGCGGAGGCTTGATAACACCAGGCAGAGGCCCCCAGGGCCCGAGTGCATGGTGACACCCCTCAGGTCCCCACATGGGGTGGAAGGCCCAGCCTCCACCCCCACCAGGCAGAGGGGCTGGAACCCTGCACAGCTGAACCTATGGCTGCTGCCAACTGTGGCCAGGACAGGGACAGAGCCAGGGCAGCGCTGAAGGCCATCTGGCTAGGCCAGGCTGCACACGTGCCGGGTGCCCCGGGGCCTGGGTTACCCTGACTGACCTGTTTTAACCACCTCAGGACTTCCAGGGTCCCCTGGCCGACATGGTAGCAAAGGTAAGTGATTGTCCAGACCAGGCTCTCCGTTTACATGGGCCATTTTTGCAGGAGGGGGGATTGGCAGGAGCGAGGCCCTCTCTAGCCAGACTGGACCAACAGTGGCATCTAGTGGCTCCAGGGGAAGGCCGACAGGGGGAGCCTGGATCTGTGCTGACCCATGGGCCTGGGTCCTCGGTCCCACCCCAGAGCTGGGCCCTGTGGTCACCGCTCCAGACCGCCATGGCGGCAAGGTCGGGAAGGGGGCTGCCCACCGCAGCCCTGCCATCCCCGGGCTGCCTCCAGCACAGCACCTAGGCTGGGTCCCCGCTCATGTGACCTCCTCCAGGATAGGAGCTGCCTCGGCCTGACCCTGCACACAGGCCTTGGCCTGACTGGGGACAAGTGACACGCCCAGAGGGGCTCCAAGTAGACGGAGAAGTGTTACAGCCTAGGCAGAGGAAAGTCAGAGGACAGAAGCGGGACAGGCAGGGCAGTGGGTGTCCCTGCACATCCAGTGACCCTGCCGTCCAGTTCTGCCCGTGAGACTCCAACCCTGGGCAAGTGGCAGGTGAGGCGGGAGCAGAGAGTAGGCCCTATTCCTCTTCCGCTGTTCACAATGCTCTGGAAGTGATGAGAAGCCCCCATCCGTCCCCAGCTAAGGGCCTTTCTGCTCGCGGCTCCGCCCCTCAGTTCCCTGTGCCACCTGTGGCCTGCAGGTGGAGCGGCAGCCATGATGGCCTCTGCGCATGTGTGAATCCACTTCCTCTTCTTGGAAGTCCATCACAAACCTATGCGCTTTCAACACTCAGAGACACGTGGCAGGAAAGAGCCCGGCTTTCCCAGACTGTCGGCGCCAGGGCCCCTCCTCCTCCGTCCCGGTGAAGGAGAGTGCTGAGGAGCTTGGTGGACCCCAGTCCACCCCATGGGCCCAGGGCCTCGGCCCTCTGTCCTTGGGGTAATTTTCCCACCGAAAGTGACTCCCAGGAAGAGAGGATAGGAAGGAAGTGTGACTGACGGTCAGCCTGGCCCCAGGCTCACCCCCTCGTCCTCCCTAGAAGCCTCTCTGAGTATGGAGTGAGGCAGCGTCCAGGGCCAGGAGAGGCAGGCGGATCTGTGCTTACTGACCCTGCAGGCCCCCAAGTTCACTGAAAAGTCTTTAGACCGAGGGGCCGGGGAGTTAGCTCAGTGGTTCCGGCTCCTGTCTTGCAAGCGCAAGGACCCGGGTTCGATTCCCTGGTAACCACATAACAATACTGGCCAGCAGCAACCAGTACCACATACCACAGTGCCGGGCGTGGTGGCTCACGCCTGTCATCCCAGCACTCGGGAGGCAGAGGCAGGAGGATTGTGATGTGAGTTGGAGGCTGAGCTCAGGGCCAGCCTGAACCACAAAGCGAGACCCTGTCTCAAAAAACCTAAAAAAAAAAAGTCTTTAGACCGAGAATAACAGCCACAAGTGGACCTCGAAGGCAGATGATCAGACCAAAGCTTTGATGACGATGTCTTAAGCACTAATTGATACCCTGACCTCTCCTCTTCACTACCCCACAGGTGACCCGGGCACCCCGGGCAGGATCGTGACTTCAGGTACGCAGGCCAGGAGAGATCTTGTGCGTCCTTACTTCTCACGCACACCACTTAAGTAGACTTTCTTGAGTTGGATTCTTGTGGATCTCTTTTCCAGTGAATGCCTTTTAGTTTTGTAGCTCTGAGCCTGCGGTTAGTGAACTCTTGGCAACCCTAAAATGCCTTTATATTACCTTTCTCACTGTCCTGATTCAAGGTACTTGGCTGCTTTTCTGTTTGCTTTGAAACAGAATCTCACTATGTCACTGTGTAGTTCAGGTTGTCCTTGAACTCACTTTGTGTAGTCCAGGCTGACCTCAGGCTTGACTATCCTTCTGCCCTACCTCCTGAGTGTTGGCACTACAGGTGTGTGCTGCCATGCCCAGCTTTGGCTTCCTTTTAATGTTAATCTTTCCAATAACTACACACCCCAAGGTGCTACTCTTACGGGCACTTTCTCTTTGATGTAGCTGCAAACTTTGTGCATTTGGCTCTGCCATTTGCCCGATTCTCACTATAAATCTGGCTAAAAGCATCAAGTAGATCCCATGCCATAGTACGAATGTCAGGTTGCCTTGGAATTCCCTCTGCCAGATTAATTAGTGTCCTTAATCTCAGCCTCCCACAAAGTCTCAGAACATGAGCAAAACACACGTGCATGTCCTCTAGTCTAGCTGCCAATGGAGTCCTGCTCTCAGCCGAAGCCTCCTGAGCTGGGCCTTTCTGACTGGATTTCTATCATTCTTGTTTTCTGAGCTCTCACTAGTCTCCCATCAAGCTTGGCTTAAAGCCTTGGCAGGTCACCTGCCCCAGCTCTGCCATGTTTTCCCAGAAGCACGTTCACTGGTCCAGTGCCGGGCACAGGCCATACTGGTCGGTTCTTTGACTCTCCAGCTGGGAAAGGGAGCTCAGAGACCATGAGAAGCCGTGACATGGCGCTGCAGTGGGCACCAGTGCTTCCGAGCGACCGGGCTTAGGGTTCATGTGCTTTCTGTCCCCAGAGGGCGCGGCGATGGCCACTGTTCCAGGCCCCCCAGGGCCTCCAGGTGCCATGGGACCTCCAGGACCTCCAGGTTCCCCAGGTTGGTTTGTGTTCTTGCTTTGCCCTGACGAGTCTGAGGCTGCGGGTCCATCTGACTCTAGCTGTGCTTGCTCAGGCCCTGCAATCCCAGACAGGGACGCAGGGAAGAGAGCAGGGG
The DNA here is from genome assembly GCA_004026965.1 of Petromus typicus. Lineage (NCBI taxonomy): Eukaryota > Metazoa > Chordata > Mammalia > Rodentia > Petromuridae > Petromus > Petromus typicus. The sequence continues at coordinate 110,202 of PVIR01000943.1, forward strand.
CCTGAGCAGGCTGCTCTGTGTCCAGGAAGGGGGACGGGTCGTGAGTGGAGGAGGGAAAGCTGACTCTCAAACCTGAGGGTCAGTAAGCAGCAGCCCAGGTGCACTCCAGATCACCCGGCGTCCAGGGCTTGCGGCCAGTCGGTGGACCAGTGAGGCCGGTGTTTCTTCTTGGAAAATAATTTGAAAAAGACAGCAAGGAAACACAACGCTAGTCATCTGCCCACGAAACGTCCCACAATTGCAGCACCAGGGGATGGATGGTTACACAAGTATAAAGACCTCGGGAAACCCTCGTTAGGAGACAGTAGCTATAGTTAAGAGAGTTGCCAGGGTTGTGTGCTGTAACCCTGCAGCTATACACTTATAAGATGAAAAGAAAACAAGAGATGCAAAGAAACCAAATGCTCAGAAGTTTAAAAAAAAATTAGAATTTCCCCTTACTTTTCCAGAATATCTATTAATTCGTGTATGTTTTAAAGGGCAGGGTGTGTGACTCAGTGATAGAGTGTAGCATGTGGGAAGCCCTGGATTCGATCCCCAGCACCAAGAATAATTAGTAATTAAATCGCTATGAAGCATGTAACTGACATGACCAACCCAAGTACCTTGCTTCTGACAAACTTCAGCAAGAGGAGGCTGCAAGGGGCCCACAGAAGCTGCTACCAGAGTAGACAGGACGGGGTCCAGGGCCAGTCAGAGGTTCTCAAACTGCGTGTTGCTCTCGATGCATCCAAGCTGCCTCTACAACTGGGGAGGAGTCTGTGTGCTCCCCACACCTGCCTTTCCCAGCTCTGATTGGACCCCACAGTCATGACTTAGCTTTTCTTCCCCAATGCCGTTTCCAGGCCCTGCTGGCCCTGCCGGTCTCCCAGGACAGCAAGGTACGTCAGACACTGAGCAAACACAGGCTCTGGACTTGGTCCAGGGATGTCCTAGAGGGCTTGGGCCCTGTGCTCAGGAGACAGATGCGTTTCAGAAAGGGAGGAGAGGGTCCACCTCCTCTTACCCTGGTCCACATTTCTGGGAGGGCTGTGGTCCTTGGGACAGGGGTTTGAGGCTTTGTGGCCCTTGGTCAAGATGGAGCTCAGGTATTTTCATAGACCTCAAGCCTCTTGTGACCAGACCCTGATAATCAGTTTTATCCAAATTGCAAAAACCAGCCAGGTCTTAGGAAAAGTAGGGGAGTTTGGGCTGTAGACAGAAGACCACCTCGGGCTCTGCCCACACCTGGCTTTTCCTGAGGGAGGGAAATAGGTTGCTGCCTACACTGTTCACCCTAACTCTGCCCTCTCCGCAGGCCCCAGAGGGGAGCCCGGACTTGCCAGTGAATTGTCCCTGGGCACTGGCACCTCCATCTCCGAGCTCATCTCCTCCCGTGAGTGCCACCATTCTCTAGAGCAGGTGCCGATGGGGGTGGGGCGGGAAGATGCCGGCGCCAGGCTCTGGCCAGCTGCAGCAGTGAGTCATCTCCAGGGCGCAGCGTGAGGGTGGCCAGTCCCCTTGCAGTGAGTGACAGCTAAGAACAGCAGGGCTTGTCTGGTACGGGGAGGTCAGGACTCGGGATGGGATCCCAGGAGGACCAGGGTCAGGCCTGGTCTTGGACTGCAGCTGGCAGGAACAGGCCCCACCGTAGTGGAAGAGGCCAAGGGCCAGGGAATGGGTGCCCAGCCACAGTCCGGGCCACGAGGGCTGACTCCTGCATCCCCCTGTCCACGAAGTCCTTTTGAGAGCCCAGGTGGCCTGGGTCTGGTGGCACAGGCCTATAAAAGCAGGCAGGACATGAAAGTTCAAGGCAGCCTGGGCATCCACAGAGCTCAGAGTTCTGCTCACTGCTACGCACACCCTCCTGGCATTTGACTGCTGCCCACTCTGCCGCTGAGCTGGGCACACTTAGCCACAGAGTGCCGGAAGGGTCAGCACGTAGGCACTGGGCTTGAGTGTGTCCTGGGGTGCCTGAGATCAATGATGGGGTCCCATTTTGCTTTCTTCTCTCTGCAGAAGGTGTTGATTTACGAGGGCCCCCGGGCCCGCCCGGGCCACGTGGACCGCCCGGTGAGCATCAGGGCCTGCCAGTGCACGGGGTGTGGGGAGCAGAGGCCTCACACATGGAGGGAGCAAGCCCAGATTCCGCCCTCGGGGGTGTCAGCTGCTGAGCTTGCCCCCTTACCCTCTCTCCTACAGGGCCGGCCATCCCAGGCCCACCAGGACCCCGAGGCCCAGCAGGTGAGACGAGCGCCCCGCTGGCGATGGGACCGGGAGGCGATGCGACCCAGGGCTGTTGAGGCAAGGGCACCCCTGCTTCTCGGGGCACTCCTGAGTCTGGGGCTTTCTCACCTAGGGGAAGGCTTGCCAGGCCCGCCAGGCCCGCCGGGATCTCTCCTCACCGACTCAGGTGAGGCTGCACCTCTGCCCCACCTGGCCGCCCTTGGGAAGTTTTCGCAGTGACGGGAGGCGATTCGTTTCTCTGGGCAGCCCGAGTCTGATACCGTAGGCCGGACACAGGCCCGTGGGTTAGCGCTAGCAACTGATGGCGACAACATCAGAGAAACACTGGTTCAGAACCCATCCCTGTGGAGGACTCGCCGTCCGTCCATCTGTCCGTCATCCCTCTGCACTCCCCCACTCGCCCGCTCACTCTTGTGCCCCATCTCGCGACTGTGCAGACACTCAGGCTTCCCTCGCCCACCTGCCACGCTGCCCGCGCATCTGCAGTGCCGGGCACTGTGCTAGTAGGTGCTGCTGCCCGGAGCCCTCTCGCCTACCCTCACACTGCTGCCTTCCTCCACAGGAGCCTTCTTCTCTGGCCCCCCAGGCCCACCTGGCCCCCCCGGCCCCAAGGGAGACCAAGGTGAGAACGGTGTGTCTCTCCCTCACCCCTGGGGCCCGGGGAGTCTGGACGGGGCTGGATGAGCAGAGGCCTTTGGGGTGAGCATGCTGTGGGGTCCCTCACCCCACAGCATGGGCGGGAGGGGACAGGCAGGGTCAGAAGCTCTGCAAGGAATCCCTGCCCTGTAGTGACCTAGCGGAAGAAGCGGCACAGGAGCCCAAATCCCAGGTCCCTCCTCCACGGGCCCCATGGAGGCACAGTGCCCGGCAGACTAGCGCCTCACAGCCCTCTGCCTCTTTCCCTCAGGTCCTCCAGGCCCCCGAGGACATCAAGGTATGCAGAGCTGGCATCACACACCTGGGGCAGGGTTTGGGTGGCAAGAGCTGGCTTCCTGGAGCTTTGAACTGAGCAGAAGGGCATCGGGTAGGCCAGAGAGAGCTCTGGGAAGGGCTGAGTCCGAAGAGGAAATGAAATGACCCTCCTCTCCTGGTGTGTTCCTCCCGAGAGCCAGGCCTCCCAGGGTTCCTGGCCTCAGGGAAGTGCCCAGGCCGCAGGGCCGAAACCCCTCCCACCCCCGCCCCCTGACGGCACATCTGTTCTTGGCTTCCAGACACCAGTGCTCTTGGATTCAACCTGCAGGGACCACCAGGCCCACCTGGCCCACAGGGACCCAAAGGTGACAAAGGTCAGTGAGGAGAGGGGCAGCCTGGCCAGACCCCCGCCCACCCTAAGTCTCTACTCAGGTCAGAGTGTGTTGGTGCTCCACGTGTGGAGGGAGAAAAGGCAGGAGAAAGGAAGAGACAGGGATAGGGTCTGGAGACAGCCTCTGCCCAAAGGCAGCCTGGCATCATGGCAGAGACAAGACTGAGGCACTCGCATGCTGGGCCTCAGCAAGGAGGGCTTCTGGGAAGAGGGGACGCAAACCGGGCCTCTCCATCTGGATTGCAGGTGATCCTGGCCTTCCTGGAGGTCCCGCTCGAGGTAAGAGCCTAAAGTGGTCCAAGCCCCTCCCTTCTCCTCTCTGAGAGGGTCTGACGACTCCAGAAAGACACTGGTTGGCGGTTCGCTCACCTCTCTGTGACCTGGCATGGACCGCAGCTTCCCTGGCCAGGACCCTGAGCTGCCCCAGAGGAGGTGGCCTGAGGGGTCTGAGGCGCTGGCGATCTGTACCAGGGAGAGAGCGGGGCCGGGAGCCGTGGGGGTCCCAGGACAGTGAGAGCGTGGGCAGGGAGCAGGCTGCCGCAGGAAGGGTGTGCCCTGGATGGGCCCACTCCGTGCTGGTCACAGATGTGGTCTTTCTCTTGCTGTGTTCTCATCCCACCAAGAAAGCCCCCCTTTCTCAGCCAGGGGGACGCGCAGCCTGGGTCAGATCACGAGCAGAGGACTCAGGCCCACTCTCTTCCTGCAGGGGGCTCGTCCAGCACCGTGCATGCCCCTGGCCCACCCGGCCCACCAGGGCCCCCGGGGCCTCCAGGCTCCCTCAGAAGCTCAGGCCTGGAGATCCAGCAGTACCTGTCCGAGTACATGCAGAGTGAGTGGCCAGCCAGCACACGTGGGCTGATGTGGGGCCACGTGTGTGCATGTGCGCGTGTGTGGGTCGGGGCAGGCATTTTATCATGTGCTGGAGGGCCCCTCTATGATGGTGCAGAGGACAAGCCTCCTGTGGATGGACCTGACATCTTTACGGCTTTGTTGGCAGGTGACAGCATCAGGGCCTATCTGTCTGGCGTTCAGGGTCCCCCGGGCCCGCCTGGTCCCCCCGGGCCCATCACCACCATCGCAGGCCAGACTTTTGACTACTCCGAGCTGGCCAGGCAGGTTGTGAGCTACCTGCGAGGTGAGCCTGCCCCACCCCTGCACACCAGGCCTCCTCACCAGGCTGCCAGCTCCCAGCTCCACACTCACTCCGCCCTCCCGAATGTGACCTTGATGTACACCCATCACCCCCAGCCACTGCGATCGGCCCGGTTCAGCATGAGAAAGGGGGCTATGCAGTGGGCATTCACCCAGGGTGCCCCGACTTCCGCCTGCGTCTTCAGGCCCCCAGGATACAGGGAGAGGACTACCTTCCAGAACATATTCTGGAAAGCACCCTTGCCTTTCTTAGCAATAAAACACAGTGACACAGCTTTCGGCCTTCTGCCCTCTACGCAGCGTGTGCTGCCCTCTTGTCACTTTCTCCAAAAAGAGGGCCCGGGGGAGCAGGGTCGCAGGCAGTCACCCGAGTGTCCTTCCCACAGCTTCGGGCTACAGTGTGGGCTTGTCCTCGGGCTCCATCTCCTCTCAAGACATCCTGGCAGTGCTGCAGCGTGAGTTCCCTGTCCCCGCGCCCTGCCGCTCAGCTGGGGAGCAGCCTGACCCCCCCTAGGTGTAAGGGTCGGAAAGGAGCAGGGAGTCCTCCGGGACAAGGGGCCACTGGCTCATTGCCCCTCGTGCTTTCCAGGGACACGGGGACTGGATGGGGTGGGGGTGCCATGCAGGCTTCAGGCAGACGTCCCTGTGAGGACCTGGAAGCTGGCTGAGGCCCCTGACCAGCGTGGGCCTGGGAGCCCAGAACGCACAGCTGCCCCGGGAGCCAGGTGGTGCAGGGGTGGCGCTGTGTCTGCACAGGGGTGCAGCACCCTGGGCCTGGGGGAGCCCCGTGAACACACCCTTGCCCTTCCAGGGGAAGATGTACTCCAGTATCTGCGGCAGTACCTGACGGGTCCTCGGGGTCCTCCGGGCCCCCCGGGAGCCAGCGTCGACGGGTCCATCCTGTCATCTCTGAACTACGCGGAGCTGAGCAACCGCATTCTCAGCTACATGTCCAGTGAGTGTCCGCTCTCCTGGTGCCTGAGCAGCGGCCTGCAGACCCCTCCTTCTGGGCTGCAACAAACCCCACAAACCTCCCCATTCGGGCAGCCCCAGAACAGGTCAAGAGCCTGGCAGGGAAGCCAAGTGGGCATCTCGGGCACTGGCTGGTGTATGGTTTTCACAGCACAACACACTGTCATGCAGCTGCGGCAGGACTCCTGCGGGCAGCTGTGACCCATGCTCCCTCCTGCACTGGCCCCTTCCTTGGGGCACTACCCAGGACTGAGTGGCCATTCTTCTCTGCCACCCCTATCCCATTCTTGGGCACCCTTTCTTACAGATCCCTCTGTGCTGGTCTCTTCTCTCACAGGGCATCTACATCTGCCCACTTCTGCCTGATCTTAATCCATCACAAACTTGGCATTTTGTCCCCAGGTTCTGGCGTCAGCATTGGGCTTCCTGGCCCACCAGGCCCCCCTGGCCTGCCAGGGACGTCTTATGAGGAGCTGCTTGCCCTACTGCGAGGTAAGGGCTGGCGGGGCAGGTGTCTTGGAGCCCGTGGCGCAGGCCGTGACTGACTCCTGCTCACTCTTACTGTTTCAGGGTCTGAATACAGAGGCCTCATTGGACCCCCAGGACCCCCAGGGCCACCCGGAATCCCGGGCAGCACGTGGTCCAGCATCAGCGTGGAGGACCTCTCATCTTATTTGCACAGTAGGTCACAGGGGACAGGGCTGAGGAGGGCAGAGGGCCACAGCTGGCTTGGAGGGTGCAGAGCCAGGCCTCACAGGCAGGCTTGGAGAGACAGAGGTCCCAACCACAGCCCTTGGACGGCCCGTAAGCCCACCTGTGCCGGGTCACCCGGGGCTCCAGCACCCGGCGGTGAAGAGCTGGCAGAGCTGAGCTGAGAGCAGCTCTGTACGGGGGATGGGAGGGCAGATGGGCAGCAGCCACTGTGACGATGCCAGGAAAGGGTCAGCCCGGCCTCCCGTGCTCCCTCCTTGGGAAGACCTCAGCCACACCGCCACGCCTTCCCATGAGGCCGGGCCGCATCACCCTGGGCCTTTCTCCTTTCCTCTTAGCTGCTGGCCTATCGTCCGTCCCAGGCCCACCAGGCCCTCCCGGGCCACCAGGTCCTCGAGGACCCCCAGGTGTCTCAGCAGCTCTGGCAAATTATGCGGCAGAAAACAACGACAACTTCCGGAGTGAGCTGATCAGCTATCTCACAAGTAGGTGCCAGTGCTGGCATCCACCTGCGCCCTCCTCAGTGCTCACATGTCCCTGTGAGTCCCCCGCTCGAAGGCACTGGGAGGAGCCTGGGAGCCACCTGTGAGAGAGGCCCAGGCTCTTGATCCCGAAGCAGTGACTCCCAGTGGTTACCATTGCTGAGGGGCACAGAGACCTTAGGAGAGGCCCGTGGCTCCCGTCTTCCGTCCACCCAGACCCCAGCTCCGGCTCAGGCAGCCTCCTCCCACAGGTCCTGATGTGCGCAGCTTCATCGTCGGCCCGCCAGGGCCCCCAGGGCCCCAGGGCCCCCCTGGAGACAGTCGCCTGACGTCCCGAGATGGCTCTTACAGTTGGAGCAGCAGCTCTTCTGTCAGACGGAGCTCCTCCTACGGCTCTTCAGCAGGTGCTGGAGGAGCCAACGGAGGCTCCCTGGGAGAAGGTGGGGCCTTTGGGGCAGGAGATGGCGGCCCCTATGGCACTGACATCAGCCCCGGAGGAGGCTATGGGACGGCAGCCGAAGGTGGTGCATATGGAGGCTTCGGTGGAGACCTGGACTACAACGAGCTGGCCCTGCGGGTGTCAGAGAGCTTGCAGCGTGAGTGGGGACTCGGGCCTGGGCAGGTGGGCACCTGAGCACCGAGGCACCAAGATCGGCCCTGTCTGGGGTGGAGCGCCAGCCTGGGGAGACCGCGGCGTGGGAGGCAGGGGGCAGGAACTGAGGACAGGAGGCCCCATCTTGGCTCTGCCCGCCCAGTGCTCAGCCTCAGGTGAAAGCCGAGTGTGGGCACACGGCACACCAGAGTCTGGGCGATTTGCTTCCCAGCGCCTAACTTGCTCAGGGGCTCAGCAGAGTTGTGAGGATCACAATGGCTCTCTGCAGGGCTCCAGTAAGGTTGTTAGCTAACAGGTCCTGTCTCGTAGCTGATCGGCACCGTCACACAGGCCTTAGAGAAAAGGACACCCACAGCAGAGAGGCCTGTGGCACCAGTGGGAATAGAGGAGTCGCCAGCGCTCTTCCCTGGGGTGGCTTCCTCGGCTCACCCGCTGTGGGAGTCAGACAGGGCTGAGCGCACACTCGGCTTTTGCAGGTCAAGGCCTGCTACAAGGGATGGCCTACACCGTCCAGGGCCCTCCAGGCCAGCCTGGCCCCCAAGGGCCCCCCGGCATCAGCAAGGTCTTCTCTGCCTACAGCAACATAACTCAGGACCTCGTGGACTTCTTCCGAAGTAAGGGCCCCTTGTTATCTGCCCAGCACCAAGCCGTGGGAGTCGCTCCTGGGCCTGGAGTACAGACCCCAACTCGTGGAGACCTCTAAATAAACACTTGCGATACAGAACATTAATACGGCCCAGACACTTTCCCCGTATAAGTTCACACTCCCTCACTGCACACTGGTCGCTCTGAACAAATCGCTAGTCTGACACCAGTGTTTTTCCCTTATAGCTTATGGAACCATTCCAGGCCCGCCGGGGCAGAAGGGAGATGTTGGTACCCCAGGACCTAAAGGTAAGGGAGGCAGGGAAATGGCCACCTGGTGCACACCGAGTGCCTGTCCCACCCTCAGGACTCTCACCTCCCACCTGTCCCGCTTAGGTGACAGGGGCCCTGCTGGGCCACGAGGACCGCCTGGACCGCCTGGCTCTCCAGGACACAAGGGGGAAAAGGGAGACAAAGGTAACTGATGATGACGCTGCTTGCTGGTCCTAGAGTGTGGTAGGCTGGTGCTCAAGAGGGGTGGATTGTGAACGCCAAGGCAGACACTGCCAAGCATGTAGCTCACAGAAGAACCCCCGGGAGAAGGGAAGTACTGATGCAAGGAGAAGGGAGCCCACTTAGGGTGGCACAGGGCCACATTTTAAGTTTCTAATCTAACCAAAGACTTAGACTTAACCTTTTGCAGTAGCCACAGATGCCATAATTCCCGAGGCTAAGGTCTCATCTTCTCCCAGGTGACCAAGTCTACATTGGGCGGAGGAAGAGAAGCGTCGCCATCAAGCCCTGAGCTGGCCTTGGCAGAGCAGCCCCTGGGCCAATTCTTGCAATGGTCACGGGCCCAAACGTCAGCTTTCTCTCCAGAAGGTACAGCTGGAGTCTGTATTTGTCCTGAGACAAGCCTCTCCTGGTAACTACATTTAGTCTGGAGAGGACATATCAAGAATTCAGTCAAAGACACACCATCTGAAACAGCTTCCAAGGGTGGCCCTTACGAGTAGTTGCAACGTTTTAGGGTGAAACTTTACTTCCCTGCTACTTAGATCCAAGTGCCTTGGCTTCTTTGACACTTAGTGTGAACCCCAACCCAGCAAAGCTAGTGACACAAAAGCCGGCTGGGGAGTCTCAGGGCTTGGCCCAAAAGTGAGCCCCAAGTACAGGAGCTGGTGCTCAGGTGCCTTCCTGGAGGCGTGGTGTCTGTCGCAAAGCCTGTGTCATCTTCACCCTGCACTCTCCAGTCCCCGAAGACTTGGCTAAGAAGACACGGCAGGAATTAAGAAATGCACTCCCCTAGCAGGAGGCGACAGCGTTTCTAATAGCGACACCACTCACTTACAAAGTTTGAAAGCTTTGACCTGTGCCCAGGGGCCATGCTAGAACTCATAGATAGGTTATCCCAAACTGACCGCAGCAGATGGGACAAGAGGGGCCACAGGCGAGGGAGAGAAGTGGGGGACACCTGACGCCATGGGGAGTGGCGCGGGGCTGGGCACAGTTGGTTTATAAGCACTTTTCACCGTCTAAAAACATTTGTATGCCGTCTATAACATGAAAAGTCGTGTCAAACGTAAAATTTCCAATTAAATTTTTTTCTTTTTTAATATCATGTTTCATGTGAACAATCTGAACCAAAAAAGGATACAAAGGGCATTTAGGGTTAACTGAGCCCCCCCTCCCCCGACGCTTTTATTATCTACATGAGAAAAGAAAAGCAGCTGTTTTAGGACATACCTCCAGTATTTTATTTAATCACTGAAATGTTTACAAGTAGCCGTTCTCCAACTATTAACTCAACCTAGAAAAATTACAGAGCTCCTTCAGCTCGCTCCAAGGCATAGATTTCCTAAAGTAAACATCGGTGCGACAGGTGAGTAGCAGGACTGTCTGGGAGTAACTTATCCGGGGCAAACTGTGACGGCAGCTACGTGACAGAGGCTCAAATCAAAGAGAAATGCACAAGTAGCATACACCCCAAAGAAACATGTGGTAAAACCAGACACTCAAATCCTGAAGAGGCTGCACTCCACCAAATGTTAAGTTTGTTACCAGGTGTGACTCAACTGCTGGATCGATTCTTCTGCAAGACTGATGTACTTTCCTATCTGGCCTTTGCTGAGTATCTCGCATACTCTCTAGAGAAGAGAGTTTGTTTCCCACTCACCATCTGCCCAGCAGTGTTTGGCCAAGCACCACTCTGCAGGAACTTCGCCGCCACTCTGTCTGCACAGTGCCTACTGTGAATCGACAGGAGGACTTCCGAAGAAGTTCATGCAGCCTGCGCAACTTTAGCAACCAGTTTTACTCCTTGATGAAAACTTCATATTGTGGACAATGAATGAATGAAATGCGGCTTTAAAATTTTTAAAATAATGCATCGGGTTACTGGTGCTGCTGCCTGCCTTACAAGTACAAGGTCATGAGTTCGATCACCTGTACCACACACACACAAAGAGACAGTTCATCAGTTTAATCCAAAAGATAAATTTATTTTTACTTTTTTAAATAGCCTTTTTTACTTTAGGGTCCAAGTATGGTATCCCTTTTAATAATAACTTTTACTTTCATGAATTAGACCTAAGAATTTCCCCTCATTAGATTTGGTTTACTAAGATATCCAGGTCTTCATAGAGTTTATGTCCAGGCAAAATAAGGTAAAAGTCCAAACTTACAGACATGAGAGAAGTCCTCAGCTGGCTGGCAATGGATCTGAGTCTTTTGTTTCATTAAAAACAAAAACGCATGAGCTCAATAATACATAGTGCTCCTAGGACAGAGAGGACACACTGTGCCTCTCTCCGGCCAGCTGAACACCTGCCAGACGCCGCTGCCAGGAATGCCCACTGAATCCGAACTCGCAAATGAAGCACAGCAAGGTTATCTCAGCAGAAGTGAGATCAGAGGGCCTGAAACGCTTGGTAAGAAAACTAACCCACCGGGGGGGGGGGAGGTAATAAAAACTTGCAGCTATACAGACATCCCTGTGAGCCCCCAAAAGGAGAGCTACACGGCAGAGATGCCAGCAAGTGTGTGTGTGTGTGTGAGTGCATGTGTACACCTCGGACAGCAGGGGACATCAGTAAACTGAACCCAACAGAAGACCTGGAGGGTGGCGAAATTTGTGTAGTGTTCTCATGCAGCCAAGCCAGCTTCAAAGATTACCAATAAAAAGAAAACCGCTTTCCAAGACAGATTAAGAAATCACTTTATTTTTTATCAGTCCCATGATTGAAAAGACAATATTGATCCCATATAGACAAGAGGCATAAGATGAAACAAAATTCTTTCTGAAAGTTCAGCTTGTGAACTGATTACACAGCAAAGGATCACAAAAAGCCGCAGCCAACATTTACAACGGTTGAAACTATCCAAGGTTCGCAGCAGAAATGTTACAGCAGTACTGAGACCATGTTAGCCACACAACGGCAACAGTAAGGCATCAACTATCATGCCTTTGACATAAGAAAAGTGTTTAAAATATCATCCCATTTCCTACAAAATATCATTCCCCACAAAAAGTAGATTTACTTAATCAGATGACTGTTACAACTGGACCTCTTCTTCCCCTGCAGTGCTCGGTTTTTCTTTCATCCACAGTATCTCTAGCTAATAATTTGACTGAATTTGGCTTCTCCAAAAGGCATGTAAGCACAGTATGAAGTGGAAAAGTGTGCAAAGGGAGCCGGAAGAGTACAAAAAACAGTCACTTCTGAAACTTGCTGATGATGTTCAAGAAGTCGGAGACCCTTCAGTAAAGAGGGCCGCATATGCCTGAGAGCTTTGTGCTTGAGGAAACATTACTTAGAGGTAGCTGTGGTTCTGGTTTACGGTTAATTATATTGTAATTTGCTGTGTCCTGTCATAGGAAGACTCCAATATTTTCAGCAAAGCAAAAACACTCTGAATTTCCTCCTCACCCACCCCATAGTTTGCCCTAGAAAAGGGTAAGAAAAAGACTAACTGTGCCTCCACCTAGGATAGGAGCTAATTCATAATCCCACAGCCTTCGGCCTGACAGGACTAGGAAAGACGCCGGACGCTAAGCCCTCCGAGCTGGACCTGCAGAAGCGTGCAGGTGTGGCCTGTCCACAGCACACAGGGAAGGAGGGAGGTGACTGCTCAGGGTGCACACACGGGTCATTCCTTTCTGTACCTCATGGCGCGTTCTGCCACAACAGCCGCAGAACCTAACCGGGACTGGACTGACGGCACTCTAGTGTCTCGGGGGAGTCTGTGCCCCCAGCCTACTCTCCACCTACACTTCGTGCAAGAAATAAAGACCACCATGATCCATGTGATACAAAAAGCAGACAGGTGGAGTAAAACAGCATAGTACAAGCCACTTTTGGGGAGATTTTTCATAACCTGAAGAATTATGATCAATTGTTCCTCTCTATGTATGTATCACTGTACAGTTCTGCACTCACACAGAGTTTAAAAGCACACTCCAGTGTGAACAGTGAGTCCACAGGGGGCCCCCCGGGGACCCGAGAGCCGCTGACGAGCTCAGACGGCGTCCGCAGCTCTGCTCCGAGCCTCTCCGGGACTCACTACTCTGAGTGTTAAATTAAAGGATCCAAAGAACCAAACGATCAGACCAAATTATGTCAGAAATGATTTAAATGACTGAAAAATGTCCAATGGCTGAGATACTCATTTTTAAAAAGCCAATAAACTGAAAATTTCAAAAGATGAAGTGGTAGGAGAGTCTTCCTCGCATCAAATAAATCATTAAATACACTGGGTAACATATTGTGATTTGTATCATAACAAGATAAACACTTTCCATCACTCTCATCCTGATTATTACTTTATAAAGATATATATTTTAAAAGGCGTTCAAAACAGTTTTCAACCCAGCAGTTGAGGATAAAGCATTAAGTTTTGTCTATAGTAAGACATTCATGTGATAAGTATATGAATTTACAACCATACATAATATGTGTATGTGTAGATATATATATATATATTTATTTATATTTATATTTATATTTATATAAAAAACAAACTTGGCCAAAAGTTAAGGCTACCTACAAAGTTGTCCAAGTAAATTTTCCTTGTCAAAATAATTATAAAATTAAAGTTACACATGCATTTTTAAATCATCTGAATCACTGACAAAATAAAATTCAGCATCCAAAGTTTTCAAATTAACTGGAAGAAAGTGCTACAGGCATTTATTTACATTTTCTTCATGTGAATCAGTGTTCTCGCAATATTACATTTACATTTCCAACAGCTCGGAAGTCGTACAACTACAGCCTACACACGTACAGCCTGGTGCCCACACTCGAGGGGAGGGCACAACGCCCGGACCGCGCACCCCTCACCCGCTGTCCCATGCCAGCTCGGCTCGTAACAGTCTGAACTGATGTGCGGTTAGTCTCAGCCTCAAAGGAACTAAGATGAACATGTCATTAATAATTACACATATTAGCAACCACATGATAAAGGTTTCACGCCTTTCCCACTTAAATAATTTAAATGTGGAACAAAATAAAACCAGAATGTATATAACCTCATTTCAAAACAAAAGTCATTTATGATGTATGCCTAAATATTTAAACATTTTAAAAAAATTATTCTGAATAAATGTTTCTGAAATTAATATCAGACAATGTTTTTATAAGCCTAACTCCCTCTACAGGAATCTGAGAGCTTGAAGTGAACAGAATTTGCTGAGATGTACAGAAGTCATTTAACCAGCTTGTGTCTTAATTTAGGAAATAAGTTTACTGAGTTTTCCATTTCCAATTTACACATTTTAAAATACCTTTTTCCTCCCACCACCCCAAACTTTATACAACACATAATTTAGGATAAAAATCGTAACAGAAACAAAATTTTAAACGCAAAAATGTTTGATGCTTAGGGTGTTTTGTCCTTGATAGTCAAAAAGAAAATCTTATTTTAGATGTGACTAAAATTTATTATCTATTTAGGCACCATCTTAATAAAACCAGCACCTCAATTATTAGTGCCTGCCTTCTTGGGCAATGTTTACAACTCATTACTGAAATAATTTTTCTCTTTTAACAGTTTGTTCCTATTCGATGATAAAATATTTTTATTTACTGAGTCAACAGCATATTTTGAGCAACTCATACCTTTTATATGTGTTACCGATTTACTAAAAGAAAATCATGCCAATTCTTTACAGCAAAGAAGGTAGATCAGGTAAAGATATTAATACTTAGTGATGTAACAGTTCTTCTTAGTAACCTTAAATATTATTCCTCTAACAGTTTTCCAGTAAGTGTCTAAAGAATACAGTATCGAAGGTTAATATACAAAACTGCCTCAGGGAACTATTGCCCAGACGCTACTTCACCAACACGGCTTGGCATCTGTCTTCACTCGTTCTCTCTTCTTCTTTACTTAGAACAAAACAACCAGCCACCGAGAAGGCGAGTCAGGTGATTGTCTTGTGAGCTATCTGATAAACTATGGCAGAAGATGAGGAGAATAGAATGACATGTCTAAAAAGGCAAGCCCAGCAGAGCATTTCCACTGCTACGACCCAGTGGAGTGCAAGCTAGGAATAGGGTAGAATTTGGAAATCCGGCTCTGTGCTGACGGGTTCAGGCATTCCGACTCCCCGGTCATTTTAAAGAACACTTCCTGTTCCTGCAGTTTCCTGGCAAACTCTTCTTCTAGTGTCTAGAACAGAAAGGGACAAAGGAGCTGTTACGTGCTGGCATCACACTGTACACAGCATCCACTCTACCCCAAACCGCTGTGTGTTTCCTAAGGAGGACGTGACTGCTCAGCAGTTACGAGCCTAAGTTTTGTACAGCCCACGTGCAAGACTCAGCTCAGTCCACGAACAGACAAAACATGGTCCAAGTACTCAGAACTAATTCTTCTGCCACCTAAAACAGCGGTCACACCACCAGCCTCACTGATAGGCTGTGAAGATTAAAGGAGATAATGACGTACTTAACACGTTGGAGGCAACTGACAGATAACATAAACGGTCGTCTGTCTCACCAACATAACATTTACCACTTTCTATGTTAAGTACTGCTGTTTTTCTTGCACACTGGCTTGTGTAAAACTGTGTAAAGGTGAGATCTGAACCTGGTACACATTTATATTCCCATACTACAGAGCAAAACCAACAAGTGCTCAACAAATATCTGAATTCCAGGAGACAATCCTGAATGTGACAGTGCTGCATCAGAAGGCTGGACCTGTGCGCGTCACCAGGCCGTGAGAACGGGGCTTTGTGAGAGTGAGCGACTTCGCAGAAAGGATCCAGAAGAAGCCACGGTGTGTAACTCAGGAGAGGGCCCTTGCCGGAAAGCAGCCACATGGGCACACTGATCTACAGATTCCCAGCCTCCAATCTACGGTATCTGACTGACCGACCGGGATCACAGATCGTCAATGACTGATTCAGGGATGTGTTACTGCTGAGGTCCAAAGAAAGTAAGTATAGGAGAGGGTGGAAGGTTTGTGGAGAAGTGGACACAGGAAGGTTTGCTGGAGAGGTAAAAACTGAGCCGAGTCATGACGGAAGAATAGGCAGGGCAGGAGAGGCTGCCAGACACCAGAAGCTGAAACAACGGTCCAAGGCACGCAAGTGCACAGCAAGTCCGCAGAGCGGCAGCAGGCGCCCGGCACAGCGTGGCTCCCGGGACAGGAGGCCAGGGGCGACCCAGGCAGGCTCTGGAGTGAGACTGAGCCATCTGTACCACACCGGATGAAACGGACACCTGAACAACAGCGCCCCAGATGCTCTCAGGGTGAATGCCCTGCTGACCGCAGGCAAGGAAGAAAAGAGGAAAGCAAACTGCACAAGGGCGGGCGCTAAATAGCAGTTGCTAAACAGTTTCAGCAGGGAAAGAGAAGGAAAAATGTGAAGAGAATCTAAACTACTTAGTGTCTCACAGAATGTGGCAGTGACAGAAAAGAGATCACTCAGGTTCTAGCCCAGATGGCAACTAGGAGAAAGGAGTGTCTGGAAGAGCATGTGATGGGGGCAGAGCTGCAGAGGAGGAGTGGCCAGAGGAGCACGAAGGACAAAGGCCGCTGAGTTCATGTTCTTCAGCCCGCCCAACGGGAACGTCGTTCCTGATACTTACGATGCCCCACAACTGCTCTGACCCAGTACTATCAGCCGGGCTTTTAAGGAGCCACATTCTCACGGAACACAAGAGACAGACACAACCAGTGGAGAGGGGCATTATGAGGAAAAGCAAAGACAGAAGAGGCCACACAGAACATCTAAGGAGAGCACTAATCAAACGCCTGCTGCTGAAGAGTCCCAAATGGAAGGGGGAGGGCACAACGCCCTGACAGGAAATGGCAGCAGCAGCATCGGCGCAAGCCGGCACAACAAAACCAAGAGCAGCCCGGCCCGAGCAATGGCCCGGCCCGCTTCCTTAACTAGGGAGAACCTCCGCCAGCATTTCACACAGAAAGAAAACTGGGCCTGGGAATACTAAGTGACATGACCTATCACTAAGGTTAGCACTGAGAGGTGAACCCGTGTCTGCATGACCTTCAGAGTTTATATCCGTGTCACCCTACTACTCCAGTTTTGGAACCGTCCTTAACTAACGGACAATATGGAGAAGGTAAAGGACAGAAGTGAAGACGTAACACTTGGAAATGTCTGTATCTCAGGAGACTGAAAGACAAAGAAAAGGGGATACGGGCACAAAGAAGGAACAGAATTACTCTAAAAACCAGGTGAAAAGAGCATCTTCAAAGGAGCCACAATCAGGGAACTTGGCTGTCTGTCCGTCACGCGCGACGCGCTCGGAGCCCAGCCCAGGCTCTCAGTAGAAGCCAGGCTGCCGCGAGGGAAGCGCGGGCTGGAGAGGAGGGCTGCGCTCTTCACGCTGCGGAAGCTCTGCAGCTCTGAACCGTGGGGACATACTACCTCCTTGAAAACCTCAAATAAAATTTCACCTCTAAAACACACTCTTACTAAGGCTGTCCTCTGACTTCCGAGAAACTTCTGGCCTATGGCAGGAGCTAAATGCCTATTTCTTGACTGACTGGATAGATGAATGAAAAAAGGAAGGCAGACGGCAGCCTATGAAAAGCACGGGCGCAGGCTGGGAGTTTACACAGGGGCGGAATCGCAGAGTGGCCACCAGACAGAGCTCAAACAGCTGAGCATGAGATCCGCTGCAGACAGGGAGTCAGTATAAACACGGGAAACAGAGGGACAGCGCGGGCGCGAGCCTCTGCTGCTTTCCTAAACTTTTTTCATTCCACGCAGCATACAATGGCCTTGGAATGTGGCACCGACTGACCTGCCCCGACCTAGCTGCCATCGGCCCCTCTCCTTTTCTGCCTCACACCCATGCTCCTGGCCACCCCTCCCTCACCCCCTGCGCCAAGCTCCCATGACAGAAATTACCTGCCACTCTCTACAGGTCATTTTCACCCCACCTTTTTTCTCTGCTTACTAAGTGTGCAGCTGCATTTCAATCTGCCCACCGCCTAGAAAGCTCTTCGTCCAGCGTGCCTCACTCGGCGTGCGCGAGGTTCTCTCTGCAGCTTCCCTGACCTCTCCAGACCGTCTGAGGCCCCCCGCCGCCAGAGGCCCCTCCTCTGCCCCGCAGCCTGCACTTGCCTCCTCCGGGATAACGATCCCACCGATGTGTAACCGCCCGTCACTAGATTCTGACCCTTTCAGGGACAGCAACTTTGTCCTTTTGTCTCTAGCCTGACAGTGACACTGAACCTGACAACAGTGGGCAAGGAGCCAAGAGCTGGGTGACGGGGGGTCGAGACGCGGCACAGTGAGGGGCACCTTCAGTCACCTTCTTCCGGGGCCTCAGTCTCTCCCGCCACTCCTTCAGCTCCTGGCTGTGCTCCTCATCTAACTCTTTCAGCTTCTGAGTCTCGTGTTCAACCAACAGGTGGCATTTTTCATTCTGCAAGGAAAGTTTGGGTTAAATCTCAGACAAACTGTTTTTTACAAACACAATTATCTTCTAAAATAATAAATCACTCAAATATAAAGACATTATTTAAATTCAAATTCTCCTCAAAAACACAAGGGGTAAGAATTACAACTAGCTTCATTTTTGTAAATTCAGAGCTAGATCTGTTAAAATACTCTTTGCTTCTTTTTACCAGAAGGTGGACTCAGGTACTGTTCTACACCACAAATTACACAACCGTCTAGAGCACCCACACATGGCCCATACAACCCAGAGACTTGACATTTTAGGTTGCACACTAAACAGGATGCCCGCTCCAGCCAGCCCCCAAACAGCCCTATCTGTATTTTTCAGAAAAAGAAATGCCCAAAGCTGGGGATTTAGCTTAGTGCTTCCAGCAGCTGCCTGGTGAGCACAAAGCCCTGAGTTCGAGACTGACCTCCAGTACCACAGACCACAGTGCCGGGCGTGTTGGCTCACGCCTGCAATCCCAGCACTCGGGAGACAGAGGCAGGAGGATCGCTGTGAGTTTGAAGCTAACCTGGGCTACATAGTGAGTTCAGGGCCCATCCGAACTACAAAGCAAGACCTTGTCTCAAGAAAGAAGGAAGGAAGGAAGGAAGGAAGAGAAATGCCCACATATTTATCTCTTTTTCTCAAAGACCATTAAGAAAATCAATTATGTCTTCTAAAAGGAAAAGAATTTTTAAATTCAGAATCTAATAAAAATGTCTACATCACTTTGAAAACTTTTAATCTCCTTGCAAAATATCATTCCTCAATACTGTTTTGGTCGTTTTTTGAAAAATCTGTTTTTAGAGACGGGGTCTCACTACCTGGCCCAGGCTGGACCCTCCTGCCATAGCCCAAGTGCTGAGATCACAAGCATGTGCCACCATGCCTGTCTTCGACACAGCTTTTGAATGACTCATTCCTAAGGTTATAGATTACCTTAATCTAAGGTAATAGATTCTATAAGGATTATATATATATATATTATATTTAGATTACCTTAATCATTGTTATATGAAATATAAGTAAATTCCTGTGATACTGAAGTGATCTTCCTCTTGGTTTACACAGGAAGTACAGTCTTTAACTCCCAGCTGTCTCCTACAGAGCCACCTTTTCCTCGAGCAGCCGCCACTCCCCCGCCCAGCCTGTCTCCGCAAGCGCTCTGCTCCCTTCTGCCTCTCACCTGTAGCTGGTGCAGCTCTCGGACGTTGGCTTCACACTGTAACTGAAGATCCCGCATTTGATTTTCATGTTTTTGATGCTGTGCCATCCTCTCATTTTTCTGCCTCTTTTCTTCTTGTGCAGCAAACTATTGACAAGAAAAAAACTGTGGTTAATGAACAATGTGATCCCTACACAGTATGAAAGTATAAGTAAAGAATTCAACAAAGTTCAAAATCAATAAACTAAAGCTGTCAGTCATACTATACCATGACTCAACACTAGAATCTTCAGCACGACCTGGGAAGAGAAGGCAAAGCAGGAATACAGGACTTCTGATTAGAAACCCTCAGGCTTGAGACCTGTTTTGAGGCACAGAGAGGTGAGGGTTCTGCCTTCTGTAGGCACCGCGCAGAGAAGAGCATGAAGAACACGCCACAGACTCCGTCCCAGCCAGGAAGCTAAAGTGAGTGCCCACGCTAAGGGGCACTGCAAGTTTACGACCTGGTCTGTGGTGCTTCAAAGTCACTCGGAAACTTAAAGTTTAGAAGAGACTAATCTGCCTACATACCTGCTTGATTTTGTCACGGTCCTGATCTGGTGTGGCTGTTGAGTTGATCCTCAAACTTTTCTTAAACATGGCCATCCGAGTCTTGGCCTCACTGCGCTGAATCTTGGGCAGTCTCGCCCTTTCCTGAGTCTGTCGGTTTCTCAGTTCCTCGATGAGCCGTTGGTTATAACGCTGCATTTGCTCTGTTTCCTGGGAGTGGGGTGGAGGGTAATGTAACTCTCAGCGCCCACAACATACAAGGGTGTTATTTGTTGTTTCTCCCAGACACTTTCCCCCTTTTTGCAGTGACCAGCAAAATATTGGGCAAACACTAATTTTAAGGAAAGTAATTAATGATTAAGACTTTTTAAAATGATGAGTACTATACTGAAATTCTTTCACTCAATACAGAGAATCCACATTTTTAAGATACTTGAGCCATAACTGGATCTAAAACAGCTACCTCTGAAGTACAAAACGAGGATTACAGTACTCAGTGGTGACGACCTACTGCAACAGCTCGCTGTTTGTCCACTGTCACTGACGTGGGTCTTTAAGCACTGTGACCTCATTACCTTCCTTAGAAGTACAGAAAAGAGATCTGCAGTCATGATCAAAATACAATTACTCTACGCTTCATCAAAGAAATTTTAGGATAAAAGACAGGAAATTAAAAGATCTACTCTCTAAGAAACATACAAACTATCTTTGTAAACTTTAAAATGAACAAAAAAATTTTAAAAATTTCCTTTAACCTTCTCATGGCGCTTAAGAAGCTGATGTCTTTGCATAAAATACTGATCTTTAAGTTGCTGTTTGAGCAGCTGGTGCTTTTCTTGTAAGTGTCTTTCTTCAAGCTCCCAAATTGCAGCTTCTCGAGCTAGAATGAAATAATTTACAAAATGTCAGTTGGCTATTTTCACTAATGCCCTCTGCTTCTCATTTCAATATTTACATAAAAGTGTTCAATATAATACGTACACACAGATATTCTGAGCTATAAATAAATTGTTACCAATGTAAAGATAATATCTATTACCACCTTCCATTTATTTCAACATCTTACAAACTGGAAGTATTCTACCACGAACACCAAAATTCCTTTTATTTTCTGGTACCAGGAATTGAACTAATAACCTTGTGCTTGTAAGGCAGGTGCAGTGCCACTGAGCTAAATCCCAGGCCCCTAGAATTCTACTTTATCACTGTACAAAGAAAAAAAAAATTAACTAATTTTTAGGGAGAATAAATGTAGCTATTAAGTATACCAAGTTATAACTGCCAACTTATTCAGATGTACTGCAGCATCACCGGAATGCAGCTTGCTTCCTCTTTTGGTTTTGTGTAACGGTGCTGGGGTTCAGCCCACGGCCTTACGCATGCTCAGCCCCCAATCTCCCATCAAGCCACACTGCAGCCTGTTTTGATTATATGTTTGTATCCACTTCTATTGTCACAAAAAAATTCTGTGTCTAGTAGTTTTGGAATTTTTTTCTTATTCACCCAACTTTCCTTATCTTTTCCTTTACCACTCAGGCAAAGCAATAATTTCCAAGATGTATGTATCCCAGCAACATTCGAGACACACTGTCCCGTGTGTGCACACACACCACACTGTGGGATTGCCTGTACCTCTCAGGAGCTGCTGCTTGTTATTCAGGCACTCCCTCTCGATGTTGGCCAATTCCGCCTTCTGCTGTTGGATGATCTTTTTAAGAGAGCCATCTAATTCTTGCTGTTGCTTCTGAACAAAATCTTGTTCCTATTAGATACAGTTAACCACCAGTTAATAAGTATCTACTGAGCTAAGCATCTATTTATATATAAGACTGCATATATTAGCACTAAGCTTGCTCGCTCTCTCTCTCTCTCTCTTTCTTTCTTTCGTGATGCTGGGGACAGAGCCCAAGGCATCATGCATGCCAGGCAAGCTATCCACTACTGTGCTCCATCACCACTGGGTAACAAGATTTCTAAACCAAGTTTACAAAGTTAGCTGAATTTTAAAGTCACCACAACTGTAGAGTATATATATAAATATTAGTCATCCAATTCCACATAGGAATAGTACCACTTGAGCTAAATTCAACTTGAGAAAAAATTCCTTCCAATACAAAGTAAAAATGATACACACAAAGAAGCTTACAGCCCATTCATAATTAAAATTCCCTAGGACATTAGCAGCTTTAAGAAAACAATAAACCTACAATTTATGAAACTATTCATTCCTCTACTGTGTGAGCCGAACAAGAATAAATAGGAAAGGGGCTGGGGATATAGCTCAGTGGTTCCGGCGCGTGTCTTGAAAGCGCAAGGACCGGGGTTCGATTCCCGGTAACCACATAACAATACTGGGCATGGAGACTCACACCCAGCAGCAACCAGTACCACACACCACAGTGCCGGGCGTGGTGGCTCATGCCTGTAATCCCAGCACTGGGGAGGCAGAGGCAGGAGGATTGCTGTGATGTGAGCTGGAGGCTGAGCTCAGGGCCAGACCTGAACTACAAAGTGAGACCCTGTCTCAAAAAACCTAAAAAAAAAAGAATGTTGTACATCTACAATTAAGATTCCTGTAATCATGAAATTCTACCAACATGGTTGAGATTTACTATCAACAAATACTGACAGCACGCAGTCTGTCAGGCTAATGCTACCACAACTGTATCAATTTGGCATTCAGTGTATCCAGGTATCCCGACTCTCTCGGCAGGGCTAATGGCTGGTGATTCACTCAAGAAATGAGCAGATCAATTCAGTTGCAGATTTTAAATGTATTTGGATTAATTCTCTGAGGAATCTCCACACTGATCTCCACAGTGGTTGCACCAGTCTACATTCCCACCAACAGGGCAGGGGTCCTTCCTCACCACATCCCACCATTTGGGGATTTCCTGAGAGCAGCCACGCTTGGGGACTGAGGTGGAATCTCTGTGGTTTTCATCTGCATCTCTCAAACCACCAGTGATGTTGAACATGGTTCATATGTTTCTTTGCTATTTTTACTTCTTCATCTGAAAACTGGCTGTTTACTTCAGATGCACATTTTTTAATTGGGCCTTTAAATTTGGGGGTTCTGGTTTTTTAAGATCTTTATATATTCTAGACAGTAGTCCAGCATTTCCAGGTATATTCATGAAAGAATTAAAAACATCACACCACAGCAAAATATGTGTACTTACATTTATATAAGCACAGTTTGTAATAATTAGATCTCTGAAGCAGCCCAAATGCCCATCAACTTGGGACTGGACAAAGAAATTAAAAAAAAAAAATTTGCATGAATAAAAACAATGAGTCTAACCTAATTAGTATATAATCCTACATTTAGACTCAAAGAAATCAAATGTAGGGCCGGGGATTTAGCTCAGTGGTTCCAGCGCCTGTCTTGCAAGCACAAGGGCCCAGGTTCAATCCCTGGTAACCATATACCATACTGGGTGTGGAGACTCACGCCCAGCAGCAATCAATATCACACACCACAGTGCTAGGCGTGGTGGCTCACACCTGTAATCCCAGCCCTCAGGAGGCAGAGGCAGGAGGATTGCTGTGATGTGAGTTGGAGGCTGAGCTGAGAGCAGCCTGAACTACAAAGTGAGACCCTGTCTAAAACAAAAAAAAGAAATCAAATGTAGAAGTACATAATGTGAGAATAAATATGTGAGAATAAAAGCTGAATATAAACCATGCTACTAAAGTCAATATAATTTTTATCTATGTAAATTTTGGTCGTATTACTGTAATATATCCATGTCCACATGGTGAGAGTGCAATTCAAAGCACTTAGTGAACACTGGTCCCTGGACTAGTTACAGGGTTGACACAATTAATAAAATTTTTTGCCATTAAGGAACTCCCATTATCTGATCCCCAGACCTACGGTCTTGAACTGTCAGTCCCTTCCCTTAGCTTCATACTTCAATAGCTTGACAGTACACCACAGAACACTCAAAGCTGGAATAAGGGGCTCAGAGACGATGCCTCATAATAAGGAGTGCAAAGGACTACAGAATGTGCCCCAAAGCAGCTACTGTAGAGGGGTGGAAGGGTTCGAATGGCTGCTCAGGAGCAAGCGGAACTAGTGCTGTGCTG
This sequence comes from Petromus typicus, assembly GCA_004026965.1. Taxonomy (NCBI): domain Eukaryota; kingdom Metazoa; phylum Chordata; class Mammalia; order Rodentia; family Petromuridae; genus Petromus; species Petromus typicus. The sequence continues at coordinate 133,981 of PVIR01000943.1, forward strand.
CTCTAGGACGTCGCATAACGATCAACAGGTAAAAATCTAGACAGGCAAGCTTAGCTTTCTGGTCTTTGGTCGGGGGGAAGGCAGGGTCTCACTACCTAGTTCAGGCTGACCTTAAACTCAGGATGATCCTCCTGCCTCAGTCTCCTGAGTGCTGCGACTACAGCTGTGCACCATCACACCATCACACCTGGCACAAGATGAGCAGTTACAAAACCAGTGTGTGGAAGTGGTCCCTAACAATCAGAGTCTGCAAAAGACCTGGCTGCCTTGCAGTTAAATAAGTGAGCAGGGGGCCAAGAATTTAGCTCAGTGGTTCTGGCACCTGCCTCGCAAGAGCAAGGGCCCAGTTTTGATCCCCCAGTAACCGCATACAACTATGCCAGGCATGGAGACTCATGCCCACAAGCAACCAGTACCACACACCACAATGCTGAATGTGGTGGCTCACACCTGCAATACCAGCACTTGGGAAACAGAGTGAGGAGGACTGCTGTGAGCTTGAGGCTGAGCTCAGGGCCAGCCTGAACTACAAAGCAAGACTCTGTCTAAAAAAAAAAAGTAAACAGGGTCTGAATAACAACACAGAAAGACAAAGATTTTTTTTCACATTAAAGCTAAAAATTATCCGATAAGGATCCTAAAACAAATTAATATATTTAATTACCTTAAAATAAATGAAATTTTAGTATTATTATATACTCCTTAAAATTTCTAACTTCAAAAGCCAAGTATAATGGAATCTGTAACTAGAAATTACTTTTAAGAACTAACAGAAACGGGCCGGGGAGTTAGCTCAGTGGTTCCAGCGCCTGTCTTGCAAGCGCAAGGGCCCGGGTTCGATTCCCCGGTAACCGCATAACAATACTGGGTGTGGAGACCCACACCCAGCAGCAACCAGTACCACATACCACAGTGCCGGGCGTGGTGGCTCACGCCTGTAATCCCAGCACTCGGGAGGCAGAGGCGGGAGGATTGTGATGTGAGTTTGAGGCTGAGCTCAGGGCCAGCCTGAACCACAAAGCGAGACCCTGTCTCCAAAAACCTAAAAAAAAAAAAAAGAACTAACAGAAACTTTACATTCCAAATATATTGCACTAATAATAGTCACCTTTAAAAAACCAGGTTTACTCACTAGAAATAACATATTAGACAACAATCAAAAAACTATTAAGGCCAAAAATTATTTTTAAAAAGTTACATTTTGTAAAAAGAATGTTCTTTACAAGTACAAATTTCAATTCTGATAAGGAATTTCACCCTATAAATTGCTATAAGCATCAAAACTATAAATTTAGGTTCTAGAAAAATAAAATGTAAGTTATGATATATTCAGCTATTTATATAGAATTTGATTGTTTTAAGAAGAGACCTAAAATGGCAAAAGCAATTCTAGGCAACAAAGACGTGGAGAATATCATAGTCCCTAACCTGAAACCATACTAAAAAGCCACTGTGAAAAAAACAGTATGTTGGCAAAGAAACAGACCCAAGGATCAACAGAACAGACTAGAAGATACATAAACAGCACCAGTCGTACTAAGCCGCCTCATCTTTGACAAAGGAGCCAAACACTCTCACTGGAGGAAAGACAGTTGCTTTAATAAATGGTGCTGAAAAACTTGGTTTCAACCTGTCAAAGATTAAAACTAGACCTAAATCTTTAATCATGCACTAAACTGAAATCAAAGTGTATTAAAGATCTAAATATCATGAAGAAACACTAAACCTGTTAAAAGAGAGGTTAGGTTAGGTAGAACTCTTGGGGACAATGGTGTAGGGAAAACCATGAGCAAAACCTCAGCAGCACAGGACCGAGCAGAAGGACTCGACAACTGGCATCTCATCTTACTAAAAAGCTTCTGCACAGCAAGAGAAACCACTAACACAGCAAAATGACAACCTGCAATTTGGGAAAAAAAATTCTACCAGCTGTTCCTTAAACAAAGGACTAATATCCAGATTATGTAAAGAATTTTTAAAATCAGTCCCCCCCATTTAAAGACCCAGTTCAAAAGTGGGCATTAGAAATGAACAGACTCAGCTGAAGAAGTAAAAATAGCAAGTAAACATATGAAAAAATGTTCAACATCATTGATCATTCGAGAGATGAAGACGAAAACAACACTGAAATTCTATCTCACTCCTGTAGGAATGGCTGTTCTCAACAAAACCAATTACAAATGCTGGTGAGTCTGTGGTGAGAAAGGAACTCTCCTCCACTGTTGGTGAGAATGCAGACTGGTACAACTACTGTGAAACTCAAGTGTGGAGATTCCTCAAAGACCTAGGATAATGGATCCCATCTGACCCAACTATTCCCCTCCTGGGTATCTTCCCCCAAAGAATTAATAGCATCATACTACAGCGATACATATGCACCCATATTTATAAATGCATAGTTTGTAATAGCTAAATCTTGGAAAGAGCCCACATACACATCAACCAATGAATGGATAAAGACGTGGGTTTTTTTTAAATAAAACGGAGTACTATCCAGGCATAAAGAATGACAAATTAAGACATTTATAGTTAAATGGTTGCACATTGAGGCCATACTCTTAATTAAGTTCAATAAATAGGACACAGATGTGTAAATACTGAATAGTTTTCCCCGGTGTGAGAAACAGCAAGACTAAACGAGGGCCAAAATGTACAATAGACAATGTAAAATAGAAAGTAAAGGTAAAAAAGGGCAGAGAAAGTAAGGAGGGGGATTGAGGAAAAGGAAAGATGAGAAGGAAAAACAATACAAAGGAACAAGGAAAGAACAGAAACAAAGCTTTTGTAAAGAGAAAGAGGTTGGGGGAAGTAAGGGAATGTAGGGAAAGGGAAAAACAAGAACCAAATCACATCATGCACAAGGACAAATCCCCAAAGACAAAAGTGACCGTAATATATACCTGAAATGTACCAATAAACTTAAAGGAAAAAAAGAGAATTTGATCATTTAACACCAAAGATTTACTCAAAAATGGTCATGATCAGAAAAGTGACTGTACATCATTTCTCCCTTCCGTTTAAAAAAAAATCCATGTTTTGCTAACTGATTTGGAAGACTATAAAAACAGTGAGACATCTGCTAATAATTTTTAATCTAATTTTGCAAAAGGGAGAAAAGGAGTTGAAATCAAAGCTGTATTCTATCTACTCCAGTTATGTATATCCAACATCACAAACAAAAATTCTAAGTGAGCTAGTCTGCCTTATGGCAACTGTGAGAAAGAATACAGCCTGGAATTCCAGACTTCAGTTACAAACATAGGAACATGAATAGTAACTCTCTATTTATTAGTAAACATTGAATAAATGGAAACTAGAGCTAAATGGAACTAAAATCACTGTTTTATCATGGCTTTTCTGACCATATCCATAATTAAAACTACAGAAAATAAGCAATCAAAACATCACTTCACACAGATAAAAATCTAATCACAGCATTCGATTTCTCACATGTGCAAGACTTACAAAATACTATTGGGAAGATATTTTACTTTAAAAACATGAAAATCTCAAATTACAATTTGTGATGGGTAGATTTAAGAAAAGAACACTATTTTAGGTGTTCTGATTCCAGCTTTGCCATTAATCACTTAAGTGGCTTTAGATAGACCAGTCTTCTGTGTCTTGATTTCTTCATCTGTAAAATGGATATATTCCATCTCTGTATAGGATGGTGACAAAGAAATCAGAAAAACTCTCTGAAGGACACTATACCTTAAAGTTCATGTCAGGGTACTAATAATAGCATCATTACCAACACAATCATCTATTAATTCTCTAGATGTTAGCAAATGAAGGGAACAATGGAAAGGCACATGTGAGTCACAGAAAGCGCAGGTAGGACAGGAGAAGGCACCCTGCTGAAGGCACTCGGGACTTACATCCTGCATTTGGGCGTTGAAGACTGCACAAGATGACAACTGAAAAGACTGAATCATGACCTGAGCAACACCCTGTGGATCAGAATATAGTGCACCTCCCAGGTGAGAATACATCTGAATGACTTTCCGGGAATGTCAGGAACAGATACACAAATGTTTAGTTTCTTGAGGCCAGGTCAAATCAGTTCAATTACCAGAGAAGTCTCTTTCTTATCTGTAGAACGAAAGGTCTGAACTCCACTAGTGGTTTCTAACCTCTAGTGTTGCTGGGTTTAGAACACTCAACAGCAAAACCTCCTTTCTAAAAGTTCTCTAAAAACTTCTGTTTAAAGACATAAAAAGCACTGCTCCTTTAGATGGAGTAGAAGCAGTAGCTCACAGACCCACAGTCCTGGAAGAACAGTGTGAAAACCACTGAAGTAGACGTCACATACATTCTAGCTCCACAACTATAGAGCTAAGGTGAGTGAATGCTCCAAAAGAAAAAGGTTAGTGACCTTATCAAGGGGGTTAACAAATCTTTTTGAAATCTGTTCGATTCTAAACTTTCCATTAAATCTACAGGAAGAATTTACTACTTTCAGTTTTAGTTGGTAGGCTAGCCCCCCCACCCAAATTATTTGAAAAATCATCGACAAAGACTTATCAGCTGGGTGTGGGGGCCGGACATGGGGGCTCACGCCTGTAATCCCAGCACTCCCCAGAAAGCAGAGGTAGGAACAATGCCTTGAGTTCAAGGCTAGCATGGGCTACAGAGTGTGCTCAGGACCAGCCGGAACTACAAAGCGAGACTCTATCTCAAAACAACAACTACAAAAAACAAAACAAACAAAGACTTATTAAAGCACTGGATCTCCTAATTCCTCCAACACTGAATTCCCAATCTCAGCTCTTTCAAGTTTGACATACTGCCCTTTAGACTAAAAGAAGTCTATTTTCCTTCATAAAGTAAGTCTACACTGTCATTTATGATCCAATTTGAAAGCCAAATTAACCAAAAGTAGATGTGCAGCAAGCAAGGATTTCCTGTGCTTTTGTCCTCCAGGCCACACGCTGGTGTACAAGCTGAGGCCCAGCAGGCAGGTGAAATCTGAGGCAGACAGTGTGCTGTGCAAGGGACAGACTGCTGGGGCAGGGGTGCGGAGGCTCACTGGAGTCCAGCTCTGACCCCCTAGACGAGTGACCTTGAGGTGACTCAGCCTTCCCGTTCCTGGTCCTCTCACCTCTAACATGGGGCTGTGCACTGTGGGCCTGAATGCGCACAGCTTCAGAGCAGAGCTTGACGCAGAGCGCGTGCGCACTCAGTGTTCATCACGGTCACCCTGACTAGTGAGCCCAGACTGGCTGAGGCTTCACTGGCTCAGAGAACAAGCCAAAAAAGCAAGCTAATTTCATTCAAATAAGCTAGTTATATTAGATTTCAAATTCTAAGATTATAACGTCCTTATTTTTGACAGCATATTCTCTCCTCTGAAATGACACTGACAATAAATAGTTTAAAAATAACTTACTTGAAAAAAAATATTATGGTAATCTATGTCACCATCCCTAGTACTTTTATTTCTACACTTTCTCTACAGGTCTATAAAGTCCAAAAGTATGGAGCCACTTTTAAAAGTCACATAAAACCACATTAAAAGAATAATTCAGAGCAATAATTAATATATACTTCATGTCTCTTTTCCCTCTTACTGACATTTTTAAATAAAAATCGAGCCCATTTCTCTACCTTTGCCTCTCAGATGAATAGAAATTTAATTAAAGGATTCATCTTCTTTAGTATAAAAGATCTTGTAAAGTCACGTGAGGAAATACTGTTAAAAATACTAATTTACTTTTGTAAATAAGTCGCTCATGACAAAACCAAGCTTCTTTAACTCTGGAAAAGTAAAAATAGTCTACTTACTTAACTGCTAGGTCCTGAGTCAAAAAGAAAAATAACATACTTAATATTTTAAACCCGATTTTATTGATGTTTTGAGACAGGGTCTTCATGTGTAGTCCAAGCAGGACCTGAACTCACAATGATCCTCCTGCCTTAGCCTCTAGAGTGCTGAAATAACAAGCACAGGCCATCAAGCTGAGCTAAAATCTGATTTTAAAGTTGCTTATGCCATTAAGCGTTGAAAATAATGTTTAATCTACCACTTACCATTACCAATTACTGTTTTTCAAACTTTCGAGAAACAACAGCTTTATATTAGACATTCTTTTCCTAAGCACACTTATATACTCACCCCCTACTTTTTATCCAAAAATGTTTCTATTAAACACTTGCATCACTACTTAAAAACACAACTTCCATTCTGATAACAGTAGATTTTACATTAACATTTGTGCCTTTCACCTGGAGTTGACTTTCTGAACAATCTACTCACTTTGACATTAGCAACTTACATATCACCAGGAGTATGAATTTAGCACTAAAAGAAAGACCCTGAGAATCTCTGGATGGGGGGAAAATGCATCATATACTAAGTGCAGTTTAAAATCTACCCTGTAGCCCGGTTTGTTGGGCTGTGAGACAATGCTGCTTTCTGTTTTTAGTAGCATTAAGCTGCTGCTGTTACCTGAACATGCTGGCTTTGTGCAAGCTCCTCTTTCCTGCGTTTCATGAGCTCTTTTCTCAGATCTTTGGGTGCTTTCTCCACTTCATTTAAAACCTACAGTGTATAAGCATGCAGGAAGTGGGGAAATAATGCTTTCTCCACAGCAAGCATTTATGCGAGCAGACAAGCTACAAGTCAAGAATTAAAGTTGTTTAAAGTTCCTTTCAACATGCATTAGCATTAGTTCGGTGAAAAAGAAAAGGATAGAGCATGCTTAATTTCAGAGTAGAAAGGGACACTACACACATACAGGTTAATTAGTTGTTTAATTAACCCTATGTATTTTCTCTTAAAGAGACAAAGGCCGTCAGTGAAGCGCAAGTCACTTGACTCGCAGCACCGATGCTGAACTAAAGGCGATAAACACAACTGGCCTTGAAAGATCATCAAATCACGTTGTCATTGTCTGAAACAGTGGACGCAGGAAAAGCTAATGCCACTTATAAAAGTGAAGACTTTTATAAATGGGCTTGATAATAACAAAGAAATAATTCTACATGAAATCCACTTAATCGGACAGGAAAAAAAGAAAAAAGGAAAGGAAGTCTTAGAATCTGCAAAGGAGAAACAAACGGGTACTGATTTTTTTCCAGAGAACACCCTTTTCATACAGTGTGATAGACGTCAATGTGTCTGACGGTCTTCTGCAGGAGGACAGCAACACCTCCTCTGCTGACAGTTTAGACCCGTGTTGTCAACTCTCAGAGCAGGAGTCTAAACACTTCAGCGTTCAGTAAATTCCCATGTATTACGTCAGATACAGAGTATTTGAAAGTTCCTTCTTTTAATCGTTTCAAACTCCAGCTATGAATTCCATCTACAACAGATCTATAATCCAACTATGAAAAACAATCACGTGTTTGCAAGAAGAAGCACCAAAAGAAACCAGATTCCAAATCACCACATGCCATCCATGGTCAGAAAGACTGATTCTGATTTAACAGTGTATTTTAAATTTCCCATCAGTAATCCCCCATGAAACCAAATCACCAATACAAGAAAGAGACTCCCCAAATGCAAGAAGTTTAGCAATAAAGAAAAGTGCACAATTTTAAAATATGCATGACATAATATAAACATGTTCACAAGGTAAAACTATCAAAATTGTAATGACCAGAAATCTATTTATTTATAATTAAGTCATATATCTAAATGTAAAAATCTTCTAATTTAATGTGATACAAAGAATAATCTCTGAATAAAATCTACCCATAATTTTAAGAAAATTAATACATATCCCCATAATGGTATATACAATGATTCTACACAAAACATAATAAAGTTATTTTTAGAAACAAGTCAATTTGTTTCTATAAAGTTAATTTTTAGAAACAAATAAAATTACACACCAACACTTTGTGTACTAACATTCAGCTCTATCCTATTTTAAGCAAATCCTTACGGCAAAGCAGAGTGAGGTTGCACATATGTAAAGAAAAGGAGGTGTAAGGAATTTTACAGTTTCCACTTTTTTCTTTAGAATTTAAATGTTAAAACTCAATGAATCTCGGTATTTGAAATGGGTAACAAAAGTGAAAAGGCATCATAGTTTGGTTGAGATGTTTTGTTCCAATCCTAATAGAGTTTTTACAATTATTTTCCTGGAATCTTTTATAGCATTAAAAGGTAAATCCTCCTCCTATGCTGAAGACACATAATAAATCATGAAGTTATCACTGAACACGTCTTAGATGTAAAGTTCTCATAGTTTTTATTTGGGGATAAAAAGACATTAATAAATGGAAATATTCCTTGTACATCAATGATAATCTTTTATAGAAAATATTACCACAAATAAATTCTGTAACAGTATGGAACCACTTTAGGAAAGATTAAAAAACACTTAATCAACTGATTTACAGAAATTTTCCACTTTTAATTCTTCAAAGTACCTTCCAATTTATTAAGCTTATAGACGTTATTTCAAATTTCAAGTTATCAATAGTTTTTGGTTGGCAGTATGTCCAACAAAGTCAATAAAGTTAATCAAAAAATATGCTAAAAGTATGAGTTAAAGTGGACAATTATAAAAATAAATTACTAGTATCACTACCAAATACCAATACAGTAAGGTTTCTTGAAAAACACTGTCATACAAGCCCTTACATACTGTTTTAAGAAAAGAGGAATGGTAAATTGGAATGTAAACTAGACTTAATCTGAAAACTTGCTTGGGGTTTAGCTAGACTGGGTATTCCGGATTGGTAGTTAATAAACTTGATTAGGCCACTAAATCTTCTTTTACTTCAGTTTTTTGGTAGTGAAATGGAGATATAACATCTGATCTTACAACCACCACCCTGTATCACTGTTGGAAAGACAGAACAAAGGCATCAGTGGGTGCTACTCAACTATGAGGTATTGCTCCTACATCCTTAGGTAGTCTTAAATTTACATTTTAAAACCTGGTTCTAATCATTAAAAAACGGTAGTTAGACATACCTCCTTCTTGCGATTCTTTAGTATATTCTGAAATTTGGACAGCTCTTTTTCTTGTTCTCCTTTGATGCGTTTGGCTTCATCTCGCAAGCGATTTGTGTGTTCTTGTTCTAGTCGTTCAATAGTCTGTTTCTGCTGCTTTTCTAGATTTTCAATTTCCTGGTCATACTGTCGCTTTTTACTCTGTAAAATATTGTAACTTAAGATGATTTAACTTTTCTAACAGGCATATTAACTCGTTATAGTGACGATGTTTACTAAGAGCACATAACTACTATTTAAATTTAGTGATATAACCTTCATAGTACAGAACAAATCAGATACACTAAAATGTCAGAAATTTTTCAGAAAGTAGTATTTCACCTAACATCGTAACTATTTTTACTTCCATTATATGAGTAGTAGAATATTAAAAAAAACTTTACACAGTCCAGAAGAATATCCAGTTGCTATGGATTAATTAAACTAGAAAAATGACAGTATTTATTCAATACAATTTTCTGATTAATTGAAGGGCTCATCAGAATTCATTTTAATAATGTAACATTTTTCATTATTTTGAGACTGACTTTTCATTAAGAATCTTAAAATAAGCACCCTATGCTAGTGAGACAAAATTTTGCAATTGTAAGTCAACTGTTTCAACTATTCCAAGTTTCACTGTATGGACTTGAGTAATCGTGGAAGTCTGTATGGAGGTACAGTTAAAATATTCATACAGGGCCGGGGAGTTAGCTCAGTGGTTCCGGCGCCTGTCTCGCAAGAGCAAGGGCCCGGGTTCGATTCCCCGGTAACCACATAACAATACTGGGTGTGGAGACCCCACACCCAGCAGCAACCAGTACCACATACCACAGTGCCGGGCGTGGTGGCTCACGCCTGTAATCCCAGCACTCGGGAGGCAGAGGCAGGAGGATTGTGATGTGAGTTTGAGGCTGAGCTCAGGGCCAGCCTGAACCACAAA